>LUCH01002509.1:0-56434 GCA_013368495.1 Paragonimus heterotremus
GAGTCCTAGTCAGCATAGCCCGCCGGATCAAAACAGTACACAAGCCTGACCACCTCGTCAAGGTAGCAGTATGGGTCGGGTGCTCAGTTCTCTCTTCAATTCCATCCGTTTTTTCTTATTCATACAATTATTTAAAGGATAGTTATTCAAAAGAATTCTAGCCCTTTACGTTAGCCTTACCGTCCTAGGTTAGGAAGAAGTAAATGAAAACAGCTCTTCGTGATATCGTGGCCCCTATTTCGGTGAGAATATTTTAACGGTCATCTGTCTGCCGCATATCTAGTTACTTTCTGGATAGCGTTTGCAAGGTGCCGTCTCTACGCGAATCTTGGCAGTGATACTCTAACTAGGCTGGCTCCGAATCCATGGACTTCAGTGCGGTAACACAAGTTTGGACAAAGCGACTGCCCACTAGGGCGTCAACAACAGTTTCGACGTTTTTACTCCCGCTTTGTGTTCGATGCTTTACCAAGAATCTTGCGCTATCTGTCGTGTTGGGAGTCACATGTTCAGGCTTTTTGCATTAGTTTGCTATCCATCGAACTCGTTCGGACAACAGGTTGACGCATGCCTACCCAAACCTAAACTTCGTTGAAGACGGATCGGTTATGTAGCAGGATGATGCACGTTTCATCTATACCGTTGGATTAAGGAAGATAATTGTGTTGTATTATCGTTTACATTGAGCGTAGCTATTTCAGCTTTATTCACCATATTGGATAGATGCAGATCGACTGTTTACTTCATGTTTCAGAGTCGTGTAATCAGCACATCCTAATTTATTTAACTGCTGTTTTGTCTGTTCAATTGGTATAGTACGAACACTGTCTTTACCTGTTGTAAACATTAGTGATGGATGTTTTGATACATTCACACAAACCTTTCAGTAATCGTTCTTATTCTTTCCACTTCTCTTTTCAGTCCTCTAAAGATGATTCTAACGAGCGGGTGCATTTTGAAAGTCCAAAATCCAAATGGGATATTTACTTGTAAATAGTTCTTTACTCTTAAATGAAATTCTTACAACTTTGCTCAATTGCTTATTTTGGTTCGTGTTTCTGCACTCACAACCGTTTCAATCAGGTGTTGATACATTTTTCTCAGAACAATTGCCTTGTTTTTTTTGCAAGCAGTGGATCAAGCCTCTTTTGGAAAAAGTACTTGAGCTAACACGGTTTTGCAGTTGGACAAGGTGGGCGTACCTCTTATTTAAACTGCTCAAAATTGTATATTAGTCGAATAAGGCAACTTTTTTTCTACTACTTGAAGGTCAGTCATTCCCAGCACCCTCGAAATGCACGATCATATGTGAAAACTCTTGTGGTGGTCCGATGACTTGGCTCAAACATTCTAAGCCGAGAGTAAACGGAAGCTAGAGTAAAGTACATACAGGCTCTTAAAAGTAGTTATGATTCAGCTTCGAACGGATTTTTTGAGTTGAGGTGTTGTGTTTTGTGCCATGTGTGATATGAAAGTAGCTCGTGGTGATTTCTGCATTAAGAAATTTGCATCAAAATACGTTTATGATGGTCTCATTCTCATGTCGTTTAGCATTTACATATATAGTCCCAGCTGTTTCAAAATGCGTAAAATGTCGTAGGTAGTGAATAGGTCATCGATGTCCAACGTGTTAGCTACAAACCTGTACGTGTACAGCGAGTATTGTAACAATACTAAAACCGTTTTTAGAAACCTGCAGTCGGGAATTCATTCAACATGATCGCGCAAAAGTTTGAATTGCTCGCCTGTACCGAAAATCAGCATACTTTCGATGGATAACATATAGAAGGATTAATCCCCATGTTTCATGACGGCAAGCTATGTAGGAATCGTTATCTCGCTGAGAGTAGATGAAATTATTGGCAGTAAACGTTTATCGTGACGGTGATAGTTGATTACATTGTGTGAGTACTACCATGGCTGGAGGTTGTGCTTCTTGCGAACAAATTGAAATAACCGTTCCTGGGCTTGTTGGTTTGTGACCAACTCGATTATTCACACAAAAGGTTTTCATTCTAGCCTAGGTTTCAACATGATTATGTGGCCTAATGTCTGAAGCGGGTCTTTGATCTTTTGCATGTACGCGGACTCACTATCATGATACACAAATGTTATCACATTCACAACACTCAATTTCACTGTTTGATTTGTCGAAAACTTTAAGTGAGTGAAACCCATACCTGTGTAGTGCTTCTTTTCGAGAGATTTAGGAACCGTGCATTCAAGCGTGATTGGTTTCGTGTTTGTATCGTTGAAAACCCCCCACCGTTTTTATGTAAAGCACATCACCTGAAGTCCCTTCTGTTGGTGAACTATACAGTAATGAAATCGATTAACGGAACAGAAAGGATTCTGCGATATTTTCCATTTAAGTCTACTCATTAGTCTATTGAAGCGCAGTCATTGTGGCGCCTGTGATGGGTCAGTTTCATGATGGTCTGTTTAATTATCTTCCAGAAATGAAATCCTAGTCAACGCACTTGTATTGGGTGTCATCAACAAAACAGATATATCACAATAGATTGGAAAATGTTTGTCAACCGAGGACTAAATGAGTATCAACATAGGATGAGTATAAGTTCATTGGAGAATGGCACACGGTAGTAACTCGAAAGGCTGAAAAAATTACACGAACGTATTTGTGCTGCGCAACCGGATTACGATAGTCTGCGCAGCTGCCCCGATAAAATATTTCACACCTTCGATATGGATGGTTTTGTATCCAACATCCTAATTTACTCAGTGCGTCAACCAGAAAGGTAAAATTACGATGGAAGATCTTTATTACTGTCTAGCAATCAATTAGGGAGCGTGGCAGTTGTGTATTCTCTCTGGCAAGCACAATCGGTATAACTCACTCATGGAAATGAATAGTCGCAAAGGATGTTCCATCACCTGGTTTTGTGTCGATGGTGAACGATCAACTGTGCTGTCCAGTCCAAACTATTGTCCTCGGGACCAGTCAGCGACACACCTGATTCCACCTTTGTACGCGACTTCAGTTCAGGTTTTTACACGTCGTGGGCTAGGAATTTAACCGGACACTCACTGACACGAAACATCTAGTGTCGTCAGTATAGATTCTGTTCATTTGGATTGTTAGACATCCTGTGGGCTTCCTGTTCTGATTTCTCTAAAAAAACAACACAAAAGTGGGCCTGTTCTTCTTTCGATACCCACTGTTGGTGTGTACCCTACTGAACTAAATACGAAATTAGGGAGCGCTGGTTTGTTATCTACTGTGTCTTGCCTTACGTAGATAAAGCCGATTAACTTGATAGCACCGATGCTTGTGAGGTCCCAATGAAGGCGTGACATCAGCTTCACATCACCCGCTCCCACTACAATTAAACGAGTGACTTGAAATGTGTATCGTGTGAATCAGAGGAACGAATGTCATTATACTCATCTAAACAACTTGCTACTCACTGACATTGTGAACAGTTCGGTGCACCAAAATTTGACCGTACTGTAGTTTCTTTGTTTGCGTCTCCGAGATTCAGTCTTTATAATCAGTACGACGGGACCGATAGTGAAGCTCAGATTTCAGATGGACCCGATACGTTATGTATGTTGACTAGTTCGAATATACTAGCGGTCGTCTCTGAGAAAAAATTCGGACTAGTTCGAACCAATGAAATTAGGAGGATGCCCCTCAGCAATACATCCTATTTTCTTCATTTAGGTCTCAGTGTGCAATAGTCATAGAAGAGATGATGAATTGTGGCACGCTAGGTGATGCCCATTTCCATACACTATCAAGAACTGGGTAACAGTGGTGAGCAGCACGCGGGGTACCTTTTGACTTTTGATGATCTCCTGAACACTCTCTACTGATCCGCGTGTAACTCTGACGGTAATGTGCTTCAACAGAGTTGACGCCTTTCATGCAAGTATCCACTGTATGGTGTAGTCTGTTAGCACCAACGATCGATAGTATTGTCTAACTGCCGTACAACCACCGAGGAAACTTGCAGCCACTGTTGAAAAATGATAAGTAAGAAGAGAGTGGGATTAAATTCACGGGACTCTTGTCTAAGACCCAATGCCCACACTTTAAAAAAAACCGAGTCGCGTGTACGAGCAAGTCAGCATCTGTGAGATAGATCACAAAAGTGTTCACTGCTTGTTCTCTTTTCACACACAACCTAGTCGAGTTACAACTACATACACCTCACGGGTTCCAGATAGACATCCTCCCCACGGCACTGAGGCCCCGGTATTGGAGCGTGGGTTACAACGGCAAACATATTGGTAAATCCTTTTCCCTCTAGACCCGGCCATCGTTTACCTATACCTTACCGTAGTCCGATTGGCTGCGGTATCGATCAACAAGGCCCGATACGGCACCTAAGTGGTTACTTACTTAGAGAGAATGACTACTTGCACAGTCTTAGGTGGTTCGATCACGTACTAAGGATGCCAGCTAATCGTCTGCCACATCGAACACTGTTTGCCGACGCTGCGGCCGAGTGGCGCAAGGTTCGAGATGGACAGATGATGATCTGGCGTAGACAAATCGTTCACGAAGGGGTTGGGCACTTGCAATACTCGGAATTAGGGACTTCGAATAGCCCTAGAAATCGTACTCGAATTGAAACCTTACACGCAAGTAATAAGGAGAAGGCCTCGTACTAGTTGCAGTAAACAGTTCATAGTCGTGAGACAAGAAGCTGAATTTATGGATGTACAACAGTATTAAAGAAATCATAGTCACTTATTGGTTGGTTGTATTAACACATACAAAGTCACAAACTGAACGTTAATTGGTGTAATAGGGAGCAAAGAAATAAGTGAATCACAGAAGGCGTATCATTAAGACTGTTCGTCCAATCCTGGTGTAGTATCTTCAACGCGACGTTTGGATTGGTTCCTTGTTAGAACTCCTATTGTGTCAGGGTTTGGATAAGCGGTGAATCGAGTAGTTTTTCACCACAGCACTGTAAATCAGGTTTGTCTCTCGGCCTGGAGCCCGCGCGACTCAGAGTCAATGGCTGGAGACGTTAGGTGAGATGACGGCTAAGCGAGCTCAGTGGCGTGAATGCTGTCATTGTTTGGCCGAGTTGTCTGTGAAGTGAGTGCACTTAATGACGCGTGGCAGTCAAAGTCGTAAGGAAGCTGTTTTGCTGATGACGCCTTACTTTCACTTACAGCTCGGTTGTTTGCTTGCAAGATGTAGGCGCCTTGATGTATGTCTGAATGGAGACGCAGCTATTTCTAGCGACTAGGTCTCCTCCCTTTTTTCTTCTCTCTTCCTAAACAGAGTTTGTTTCTTCCTCTTCTTCGTGATTGTGTGGCAGTTAAACATTAGTGTGAACCACTGATGTATTGCTGTCTATGATGATGATGAACACGGACTTAATGATGTACTGTGGCCACAGAAAGATGTTCATTTAAACAAGTGATAGTGGCTGCATCATATATTGCATTAATGGTGACGTACGGCCCAAAAATATATATTATTCCTGCACTTACAGAATGGTATCGTGAAAGACATCCATCCCCTGTTGTTTTCATAGTCTGAGCAGCAATTCTTCGATCACCAGCTAATTCCAAATGAACAGTCCGAAAATTAGCTGTTAACATGTTAGACAGCCCATCTAATGATTAGATTTCAAAAGGTTGACAGTTCATTGGGACCGGCATTCAACTTCTAGTCTGGACGAGCTTTGAACAGTAAGCTAAACTCCATTCTAATGCAGCCGGTTTAGGGGGCTCATTTAGAGGATTCAAACGCTGAACTGGGGATCACATGTGAAATATATTCAACGTGTAACCTAATCCTCTGTTCAAACTTCCCCCTACTTCCGGAAAAGTCGAATATTCCACTTTGATTATAATGCACTCGTGCGCGTTCAATCGGACCTTGACCAGCACATTTAGCATAGTTCCAGTGGATATGTCGCATTCAGGAATACAGCTCGCCATCGGGTTGTAAAATTGTCTCAGTTACGCAATCTATCCAACTTGGATTAGTGGGTAATAGAACTGATTATTTTCAAATACTTTTACTCGCAATGGCACACAGCGCGGAGAATAATGCTGTAGAGCAAACATGAAATAACAGCCGAAAAGGAACAAAAAACAAAGAGAATGCTACTGTTGCATCTGAGGATTGTCATGGAAAATGAAGGGATTGGCCACAAGAACCGTAGGTCAACAACCACGATCAGTAGGAAGTAGTGTAAAGTAAAAAGCATAAACATTTGCCTGATCTGGCGAGCATGAATCACATGATTAGTTGTCAAGGTGGTGCACGCGTCCATCTCACATGCATTTGTGTGGATGCGCGTATAGACTGTGAGGTTGGCATGGGTTATGCATTGCACATGAAAACTGGTTCTATGAACCAGTGAAAGTGATTTGTATTCGTGTCCCCGTAAAGAAAGGATAATGAGAAAGAGGAAAAGATGGGGCGTTTCGAGCGATGAGTGGAGAATAACGCCGAAACTGAAGCTGTGGAACGGACTGGTTAATTGCGAACACAGCTTAGAAAGGCGAGATGTGGATACAGAGAACGGGTTTCAATGACGTCAGCATGAGCGATTGTGCACACAGCATCGATTGGCGAGGTCTTCGAAATTCAATGCTTGATGTTCGTTGACGAGTTGCTTGATCGGTGGAAGTCGTCACGTTCTGATGTTACACAGCTATAAACGGTGTAGTGGATGCAGTCATCACGCACAAGTGGTTGTGCGGGAGAGACATACAGACAATGTGTAAAAAGCAACGACATCGATAACCAGAACACAGATTATTTTGACCATCATAAGAGAATTGGAATTCTGACTAAAAAAATACACGAACAGAAAGAGCGATTTTGGAGCAAGTTCGCTTGGGTGAAGATTAAAAAAGCCAGAAGGACAGGTTGGATGAGACACAACGATATTGCACGAAACGGGACAAAATCACATGATCAACAAGTGGTCGATCTTTGTTTCTTACTAAACGGAAAGCCGTTCGTTTTGAACAACTCATATTGGAAAAATATGGCGAATTCGTTTGCAAAATATGATTTACGTGCACAGAGAAACAGTTTGTTGGATTAAATGGGGCACCACACAGTGAAATTAGTAAATAAGTTCGCATCGAAGAGGTAGGAGAGTCACAGTGGGATGTTTGTGTTGAGCACGCCAGCTGCGCCGACGAGGAATACGAGGGTCATCAGGCAGGCAGACCTGATTTTTGGGGGTTAGGATTTGTCGAAAAGAACAATGGGAAACACGAGGCGTAAAATACAGGATGGATATGAATTCGGAGATGTGTCGAAAACCTCAAATAGAAAAACTCGATAGATAAGATTACAATGAAGTCTGCCTGTATAACGTGATTACAATGAAGCTCTTCACGTGTCACGAACAGGTTATTTGGTTTGTAAAATAGAAATCAAAAATCTTACACTGAACGATGTGTCGACATAAAACACTTCGCTACATCTTATCGGGTACATACTGCAGTGAGGCTAGGCCATTAACAAATCGAAGATAGGGCAAAACAAATACAACAAAACCAACTGAATAGGATTGCATACACCAATCTAATTCTACACCATGGACTATCGTGATCGATTCATTGTCAGAATGTGCCCATGAACATCTGCATTTCAGATGTAAGAAGGTGAACTACATCGTTACTTTATGGACGCTTTTGAGAGCGATAAAGACGGCAGTGGAATTGGTCTGGTCGTCGCCGGAATGGTATTCTAGCAACTCCCACTGTCCTTACATCAAGTGAAACAAATCAGTGAGGCCGACAGAAGAATTCTGGTAAATGAACAATTCAGAGTGACCTGGAATAATATGATCTGTTTGGATCGTTCTGATAATTCAATCAGCGTTGGTGTCATCCAGACTACAAAACGGGAAGACTGTCCAATGACCAGTCAGGATCAGTGATGAAGTGGGCTGACAGCGATGTCTTGTGTTGTACTTGTGTTATGCGTTTCCATGTGAACACGCCTTCCAATCAGAAAGCAAGTTATATGAATTATCAATAACTCTACGATACTACGCTATATGGTTCATACTCACTGCGTTGGTACGGTTACCGCCTTGTTGTCGTTTATCCAGTTGATTCAATCGTAAGCAAGTTATCCGAAAACAGTTAATCTAATATTGCAGTTAAATCCGGAAATACAATTATTACAACCTTCAGAGAACAATGGATGAATTATGACGAATACGGGTAAGTATGTGCGAATCATCAAGTGCTGTATTTAGCAAATGTATGCTGAAGGCGCCCTGATGCGAAGAGGTACCCCAAAAGCTATGTAAAATGCGCTTTGTTGGAATGGAACCAGACATGCACTGCACAATTCCCAGATGCATCTTACTCGGAAGTTTTCTCATTCCTATTGTCTGACACTGACAACCGCCATGTACTCCACATTGGCATACACAGGCAAACTTAGTTTCTTGTGTCACAGCTATTGCATCGACGAAAGTTGAAAAAGTGGCGATGACAACGGTTACACATAATGTGAACGCAAAATAGCTGATCTGTTGGAATGGTGGCCAAACCGGTGGTGCGTGTGCTCGGGTGTTTAGTATGTGATGTACAACAAACATTTATGCAGTCCTCAAATATGGGCAGGATGGTCATGAAAACACATTGTTGTTAAAACTGATGTAAGGTGGTGTGGAAACACGTGGGTTGCTTTGATGAATGAATACACTTTAAAGCCTCCCGTGTGATTTGGCTAGCAAGGTACCTCGAGATTCCACTCTAGACCCTCTGATATTATTACCATCTATTCTCAAACTATCAAAACCAGTGAATTCCCCAATGCTAGCACACACTGATAACGAAGATGTGGCGAACAGTGGATAGTATTCCTGAGGAGAAAAAGCCTCAAGGCGAATCCGATTGTCCGGATTGTCAGGCCACAGCGTATCAGCTCCTAAATAACCCATTAGGATTGAAAGTAGTACATTTTGCCATTCATCACGCGTTGATTACCAATCAAAAGACGGACGAGGAATTGCACCGTCTGCGAGCGAGGTCTGGAAACAATAATTTTAGAAGAGTTCAGCCTGATTGGTAATTGCGCCTTGGTAGTGAAGAAAGCCAATATGACCAAGTTGGTTTCGATTACCCAGTTGGACGTTGGCATTCAACTTGTTGGTGCGCCCTTCGTCTGAGTTGAATAGTCATGCATGTCGATCATTCCTGAGGAAATAAATTCGTCCGATTGAAAGAGTACAGTATAGGACTACAGAGCATGTTTTAATGTTGAGTTCACTTTCTTACTCGGAAAGATTGCTTAAACTGGGTCAGTTCTCTACATACTATCGGTATACTAGAGGCAAACTTCTTTTGACCTATAGAATGAACCTTTGTCTTTGAGGCCACTCATTGAAGCCGTAAAGTCGATGAGTCGCCTGAAATACAAGCAACACTCGTTCAATATTAGGGTACGTCATATCCGGATCACCATGCTTTATTCTGTCGTAGAGACGTCAACTTCTGACTTTAAACGAGGAATTCACGTATGCACTCGTAATATTAGCCGGCATCCCCAGAAAGCTTGATCACCAATGGTGAACACCTGTAACGCGAGTACCAGTAAATCAGCATCCATTCAGGTATGTCCTCTTCATTCTCAAACTGACATGTCCAAGTCACGTCTTTTCGTCTATATTCAAATCTCGCCTCACTTTATCATTATTCAAGACCTTATGACAGTTATCATCATTGAAACGAAAAGCCTTGTTCTACTTTACTCAATTCTCTTTTGCATTGTAATCTGTAAAATTTCATTTAGTCCAATGAACCCACCATCTTCTGACAACAAAATGCAGATAAGTGTTATTTTGGCATAGTACGTGTGGAGCTCACCATCATCAGAACAGCCATGAGCCCGACCAAAAGGTACTATGGCTCGGGCCGCCGCTCAGCTCAACAGTGGAACATCCTACAAGAAAACGTTACTAAGAAAGTCAAAAGCTAATAACAGGAGACTAAGAAGATGAACTAGAAATGGTATGAATACAGGTATGCCATTGACTGCGACACATCGCCATTTCGGATAGCATCTCTAACCAGCGGTTTGAGGGAGTGGAGCTAGTACGAGGTACACAAATTAGCGGTCAACTCACGACCACCTCGTAAGATTTAGGAACAGAGTTTAACTCCCAATCTGGCTAAGACTTGCATTAATGAAGCCCTATAGTTAACATGCAAAATTCAAGTCTGTAGTGCATCCATTAAAAATGAGCAGGTGACAAATTCAACATAAATATGGGGTATATCCGTGTGACACTTTGCTTTCAACAATCTGATTATGTGATTGCAACTTTCGCATCCACATAAACCCTTCAGTCATCCCCCTTCAAACTTGAATAAAGCTTCTATTAGAACCCATCATAATTAGTGCTTTGCCACGACCGGAATTTAAACTCCAATGTACATTTTTATGAGACAACCATATTGAATACTTTGCCATCAAATTCACATTCGACACGAACAAAAGAACCAAACTGAAATGTCAACCTTATTGTGAAAGCTGGAATCAATTATGAGGGGCGCACAAGTCATAGTAACCAAGTTACGGAACATGTATCAATAATGAGCACGTCGCAAAGATGCTTCTTTAATTCTCCGATTTAACTTTCACCGAGCAATCTTGATAGTCGAGCTGTCGACGGGGGCAAACAGTACGTCTATCGCATCTCTCATCTAAATGTTCGCACAAATTGAGCAGTACTCACATGCGAATGTAATAGTCTTCATGTGGTAATTCTGTCGCAGCTATTGGGAGATCTGTGGGGCACTGGACAAGGTGGTTAGCTCAAGAGAATGCGGACCAGGGTTCGAAGCCTAGGCACAGAGCAGACATGCACTAGTTAGCTGTAATAAGAACGAGATTGGAGTGTAAACCATGTGGATGCAAAATCCGCGATTAAATGTAAACGGTGTTTAATCCAAATCAACTAAGTATCCGATTACTTATCAGTAACCTGGTTAATAAATTGATAGCCAGTCTCCGTAAACAACAACGTACTGTAAACGCTGTACACGATACGATAAAATTCGTTTTTCTCCCAGTGTTGGTCATGGTTCGCTGAACCTAGACGGTGATTCGTTCGGAGGTTGCTGACTGGTGCACGCATTCCCAGACACCGGGTCTGACTGGGATAGCAGCACAACCGACCGCGGTTGACGACGATGTGGACGAACAAGGTGTGATTTACTCGTACCGATTGGTGCCGCGATTGCTGCCCGATTACGACGAGGAACTGAGTCGAGTGTTGTATCAGCAGTATTGTCGGAACTAGCTTTGGCGGAACGGGTAGATGATGTCGACGGGTCAGATGTGACAGGAAATAAAGGTGGTTTTTGACCGGTGTGGAATCTGGTACTTTGTAAACGGCAGGACTGTGATACGGTTGTGCCTGGCGTGAGTTCCGCTGTATTTATACCGGAATCCGATGCGGAAGACTTGAATGTGTCCGCATGCACATTTAGACCAGTCAGTTCTGTCTCAACCTGTTTGAGTATGCCGGTTACACCTGGTGGAGAGCGGTACTCCTGTCTTGGTGGACCACTCGCACCAAAAATGCTACAACTCCCAAGTTCACCGGAGTCACTCAACTCCACTGAACTGTCCTGACCGTCTGAGGCGGCAGTCGTGTGGCCACTAGGTCCACCTAACCCTGGCTCCGTGTGACGCCGGTTGACTTTGCGGCGTTTCCGCTTTTTTAACATAGTTGCCTAGACAAAAAAGGGGTGGAGGTACAGATGGAAGTCAATCCGGTATTTGTAATGTTTGTTACAGTGGAAAGCAAGTGGATTTATTTTTGCATCCGTCAAAGTCAATTATGCAATTGGCTGAAAGATGATCAAAATTGACTGAGCAGTCACGGCTTGAACGATCGATAAGTGTGATTATTTGTGATCTGCTAATTCTGATTCGGAAGCTTCTGCGGACTGGGCGAGTCAGATACGAACATGACAGTATTTGAGGCGAGCAAAAAGCGAATCTGTACGGCAACATTATAGATAAAGGTTACATGAACAAGATTCATGCTTGTGTTGAAATTTGTGACAACATTTTAATGAGTACCTGTAATACTTAAGAAAATTGGGAGGGTACAATGGGACATATATAACAGTTCTACTGTCGCCCGAGAGAGTACGGAGATTACGATGTTGTGTGTCATGAAGATTGTGATAATCGGGATATTGAGGTAGGTGAAGTTGATCAGTTCAAGGCCGGTCGAGATATGCTAGAAAGATCACCGTTAACGATTCTCGTTGCAGCGCATTCGACATCCTTAACTTTGATGATCCAACCATTAAATACTGTGGTAAAATTCTAATCCTTGTTCATTGTTTTATAAACCAACCGCGTCCAACATATGGTCAAGAGTAGCTGAAGCCTTATCGACCTGACACAAAGAAGGAGTTCGAGATGATAATCAGACTCTTTAGTGTCTATTTATTCCACATATTGTTTAAAATCCGACGATGGTCATGGTTCATCAGCGATCTGTACAACCCATGACATAAATAATATCAGTACAACTTCAAGGTTGTATGTAGTTTATGTAATTCGCTCATGCACACATGAGCCACAGATGAGATAAAGGGAAACCATCATGGATACGTACTACACTGTTTCCTTTTCGTCTTCTTCTCCGAGGCGTTTTCCTTTACCTATTCAAGCTAATTATCTCAGGCATTTTTAACCCTGTTCCAGATGCAGCTTCAACTATCATCTCACACATTCTTTGGGACCAGCAGCAAAAGGCGAGAGTGGTGTTTCAATCTTACTAGCACGGCTTGATAACCGTTAATGCGTGGTCCACAGGGATCCGTAGTTCGGACTAGGTTAAGCTCACTGAATATATATATATATATATATATATATATATATATATAGAGTTTAAACTAGATGAAACAAAATAGGAGTAGTTCGAACTACGGATACCTGTAGTTTTACCCAGGATGTTTGAGGTGTAGTTTGTAACCATTCTGTCATCTTCCGTCCAATCAAACTATCAGCCTATCTAGCAGTTGTCAGCAGTTGTACATTTCAGCCTTTGGGTCAATATACGGCCGAGTGAAATAAATTGTGATTTCTCATCGGTAATCCGTTCGTATGCAGCAAGCGCGTTTCGCCCCACTGTATTACGCCTTCAGTATAGTGGGTGAAATTGGCTCACAGATGCTCCAGCGATCACATTCGGCTGACTACTTATGAGTCAGGAATTGTGCGGATCGCTGATAAACCATAAAACATAATCGGATGCTAAACGATAGCAGGTATTGTTGTTATCTTCCGATCTGCCCAATATTAAAATTTACTACAGAGTTTTATCACTTAAGGCACCCGTGATATGGCAAGCTGGAACCAGCTGGGATCACTTTGAGAAAAACACAAAGCAGCCGCCTAGTTCATTCGAAACCATGTTGACAGATCACAGCAAGCTATTTATTTATTGAGTTGTAGGTTGCTGTCTTACTCCCTTGATGCATGATCTAATACTGATCTCAAACGTTTTTCAACGTATATATGGAGGTCAGCTGATTTTGGAAGACATGACCCGCATTAAACATTCTGCGACTTTATTCCTTCGAGTATACAATGGATACGCACTGTGTGGCTGGAACCAGAAGTAACGTAATGCAAGCCAAACAAACTAATAAGTGTTCTGAACTGATAGTCTCCCAGTTACTACCACACCAAGAAATTTGTCCAAATACCGGCACACACCATTCAGCATGACACGGAGCAAAGTAACTTAAACTATGGTGATCCCCGTCTGCGTACCAGAAAGTGCTTGTGGATGGACAGATTTTAGAAAAGGAATTAGAGCCATTGCTTATCAGAAGACTACCTCATTTTCTGCAATCAACCTGAATTGGTTGCTGGTCCGTATATGCCACTGCATCGAACTAGAAGTGATTTCATACCTGTGTGTTTGTAGTGACTTTCTGGGTGCGATTTCATAACTGTATGACTGGTGAACAGTTTGGGTTTGTTCTATGGACAATGTAAGATTCAATATGCACTTGTCACGATGCAATGAAAATGTCAACGGATACATCGTACAGCGTACTGTTTAGTCAGGAGAAACATCGTTTTAGTAGGAATCATTCCCAATGCTCGTCTGTGTCGGCACCTCTAAACTAATGGCGATTGAAATTGTGATCCATCAAGTCGTCTTGACAAAGGCGTGTCTGGTCCCTCTGTTAGTTCAAAAGAACTGTGATCAGTCCTGTTCGACAAACATCTGAAGTAGTATTGCATACACAAGCTGAGAGAGAGAGAGTTTGGGCTACACTGTCTGTTAATCTGAACACCCATAACCATCTACAGCATTAGACAGTAACGGCCCCAGACATGACAGTGGGCTGCAGACGGTGATATGCTTGTATCTGATAGAGTGATTAATCTTCACTATAAATATCGCCTGTTTTTAAATCACCACCTCGGTTGTTATTGTCACGGTCAACGACAGTCTAGACCGAAAGCACCTGGGGATACAATTCGGAGTTTGGAATGCAAACAAACGCAACACTTATTCCCAGCATGATTACCAAAAACACAATTTGGAATAAAAAGCAACTATAAAAACCCACTTTAAGTGCCGATCGAAGAACCACGATTTGCCCCGGTGATTGAATCCACGGTTCGCCGTCTACCTGGACTGGAATTTCACTTTTCACTGTGATACGGATCTACAGAGTTGAAAATCACAGACATGATGATAACGTCAGTTAGCAAAGTGGTTGCTTAGGACAGAATGTGTGCAATTCGGATATCTAAGGAGGGAAGCTGTAAAGCGGTGTCATGATTATCGTTACCGTTATACACTTGTGGAAAGACTGTGGACACTAGGATAAAACAATGAAAGCAACGGATGTGAACGTGTGCGCCCATAAGATACACTATTCAGTTTCTATTCCAAAATGGTCAATTCACGTAACGTTGAAAGTGAATTCATTCCCACTTTATCAGAGGGTCAATTTCGAACACGCCGAATATGTAATATTTGGTCCTCTTCCAGATCGTACCAGGAGTCTATTCATCCATCCTGTTCACCTAGACTGAGTTCATTTTCATCAACCTCTTCCGCTCCCTTGACACATTTTACTGTCGCTGGGCAACGTAATAAACAGCCAATTTCTGAATGTTCCCGGATTTTAGGCTGACCGGAAGTGAGTTCGGCTTCGGGATTCCATGAATGTGGTCCTTCAAACAACTGATATCCACCTGTCAGTCACACTCAGCAGGTCATTCGAAGTCCGTGGTAACTCATAATCTGAGTTGGAACTGAGCAGTCACCTTCGATCGCAGCGTTTCTTTGTGTCGCATGCAACAGAAGCCATAAAGAACTGGCACACAATTGAGTAAGATTGTCAACTTGCTTTGCGACAACCAAACAGTGAAATGGAGTCTCATTGTTGCAACTCCACAATCTGCATTTATCTGGATCATATGAGCACTTATGTCAAAATCACTTATGATTGACAAGTGAACGATGCTCAGACAAGTGGTTGGATGGCAGTGCGCCTACGTGAGTTGAATAAAACTCAACTCATCGAAAAATGGTGGCCATATTCTATTTTGCAACGTCATGATCAACTTTAGATCCAGTTGTTTGTATAAATACGAAACAGCACAATTTCGATTTATTACACCGATTTGAACTTTTAAACGCTTTAAGATAAGCATGTTTCGCCCTTCCCATGTTTTGCAACTGAATGTGAATACAGAAACTGGCATTCCGTGTGTACGCAAGTGGTACATATAATAAGTCTGGTGATCGTATGCTTACACTTGTTAGGACGTACAAACGAAGATTTTTCTCTCTCCTGTAACAACCTGCGAACCTACCAAGCACAAATCTCATGGAATTCGATCGGAGCTCACTTGAAAATTTTGTGTACATGACATTTCTTTGTAATAATCATCAAAATGAACATGCCTTCATAACCTATAGTAGGGTCGCATCAAGACTGTTCTTGATAGCCTCAAATACTGTGTACCCTCCCTCAATAAACATAACCCATTCTCGAGTGGCCCTCATTCACATCGTGTTGTGTTGATCAAGCGGCCATTACAAAACGACGGGTGACCACGCGTCGAAAGATGTAATAGTACTAAAAAGCGAATAACAAATGTCAAACTGGTCACTGTCACATCATCCTGCATTTGGCACCGGACAGCGACATGAGTACACGAGGGTCGAGTATTGTTAGATTTTCGGGATCTCAACACTAGTCAGCTAATGCTGCATCGAATTAGGTACTATCCTATTAACAGGACAACATTAGAACTACTGTATTCCCTGAGCTCGGTGCCAAGTTGAGAAGCGTGACATAAGGAAAATTGTATTTTTAGGAATGCCGTTCAGCTAACTTACTGTTTTGTGTATCTCTTAAGAATCCATCAGGAGTGACTTGCGCAATTCTCATCCTGTGTTTACGTTGCCAAACGTTCTGTATTGACTGCTAGACCTGATAGCGATTACCATCACGCAACAAAGGTAATATGATCACAAGGCTTTTGCTTAAATGAGCCGCCTTCGTCTTAATACTGAGAAGTTTTTGAAAAAACCAAGATGATAGAGGTTGCAGTCGAGCCAACACTATTTTCAGCGCCTCGTTTGATGAGCACAGATGAAAGTTTACTTTGAAAATGAAGTGTATAAAGTTTCTGCGGAAAGTTTGTGCCTTGGTGATCCGCCTGGTAGTCAGCTCGTAAATAAGTTAGGTTTGGTTCTACAAGCCGCCACAATTTTTTTCCTCTGTGAGACTCGGCTCATTTCAAGTCCCAATTGTTTCGTACTCAATTTCGTGGGGTTAGTTTCTTCAAACCAGATACCTAATACAAAAAATGAACCAACAGACTTGTATCTTGTACGAAAGCGTCCTTTCTTTAAATAGGCCATTCCAGGAGAAGCACTTTAATTATTGTTGTTGACCTCCTTGTTGTGTCTTCACGGACAACTTTTAAATGTTTTGGTAACTTCAAATAGCAGTTTGTGGAAGCGGAACCGTAAAGGTTTCAATAGATATCAACTACAATGGGTTACATTTAAACAAGCATACAACAACTTCAGTTACGATGGTCAAAGTTGTGAAACGAAATCACGAAATAGAGGTTTAATCGTATAGTTTTTCTAGAAGCAGTCTTTCCGAACACAGGTTAAGCTAGATTCTTACGACTTACGAGAAGACACTAACCATGTACAATCAGAAAATGACCTGGTAATTTTGAGTTTTTCTTCGCTTACATTCGTCGCAGTCAGCCTTACTTTCTAGTATATGAAGGACACGAAACAAGGCAATCATGAAATTGGACATTGCCAACTGTAACCTAAACCCTCCAGAATTTAAGTTCCCGATATTCCAGTTTTAGATCTTCATAATCACTTGAATAGCTTACCTTCGGGTGGTCTGTAGACTTGGTGTTCCGTTGTGCAGGCCGATAGGAGGGTTTATCCAGTTTTCATCCTACCGAAGACGACTTACATCCACTTTACTAACTAATAACTGTTGTCTCGGAGAACTTAGTGGATCCAGTAGTAAACTTCCCTCGTCTGCGCCAAAGCCGTAAAAACATTCGTAACGGTATAGTCCTAACAGGCACAAATCTAAGTGACATGGTTATGCTCAGGCAACTAGGAAGATATGCAAGACATTGATAGAGAGAGAGAACAGGTACGGTGGTTAGTTGTCTTAAAACATACAAGTATATCAATCCGTACTATAGTCTGAATAAAGTTCCTATTTGAGTACACGCATAATGTATGCTGGCCAGGCATCCAGCCAAACCATTCACTGTACTCAAACTTCCTTGCTAACCTAACTGACCTGCCATGAATAAATGTTTAAACAAAATCATGTGTAAGCGATACTCGATTTTTTCGGGGACATCAGTAGGAACTGAATGTGCAGTTGTCACTCTATATCTGAGTGGACTACAAGAAAAGGGATGAATCCAAGGTCAATTATGGATTTGACGATGGCAGGAGCTGTACAACTAAATAACAGTTAAAGTTCCAACTAGCTTTTCCATTAACCGGATAAAAGCCCACATGACTTTCTAAATGAGCCACTCAGTAATTTTGGGTTGAAGAAGAATAACAGTTACACGCTACTCAGTGACATTAATGAGTAGTATGGCAGGAGGTGAAGTACTGATCCACGAATAAAAAATGACGGCAGTATTCAAGATGCACGCCGTGGCTATTGATAACCTACTGATGTGAAGCGGGTTCCAATTAGAAAACGATCTCTGTAAAACTGGCAATAGACGTTCAGTCGAGACTAGCAGTGCAAAAGGATGTTGGGTAACTTTGTATGGTTTCTGATTTCTGTCTAGCAATGTACAGTTTTTCTGGCCAATTAATTTTTGCAAGCGCTGCCTACTGCAACCGTACATGCATTATGCCTTAACATATTCGAACTAAAAAAAACAGGGCGCATGAAACTGAAGCATCATTAACATTTTGCAATAAACTCACATGACCGCCTTGTGCCAACCTTGTCCCGGTTCTTAAGCATGAAAAGATCTGTCCCATATGCACCACGCCTGTGACACCCACAATCTCCAGCTGACCATCGTAATGTGTCGGCACGGAGAACGCGTCATCTTTCTCCACACCCCAGGGATTAGCGCCCGCACCCCATGAAAGAATGTTTAGAATGATTATTCCTTCCAGCGGAGGCAAGTCCAGCTGTTTCCCGTCCACCTCAATTACCACATTTTGGTGTAGATCTTTGCATTTGGTTCGATTGACCATCTTGCGCAGACCCATTTTTAAATAAACGCTTTTGTTGTGGATTCTGACCGTGATGAAGAACAAATAGTAAGGTGAAAACAGCGAGCTCGTCAAAACTGGACTGATTGTAGAAAAACGAAGTTGTTGTCAACAATCCAGTCAGCCTACGTAAACCTACGGGTAGCACGGTGGCAAATACATTGATAAGCAACATATGTTTTACAGCTTTGGCCGCGGTTCACCGCACATGTAAAACAAGAATAAGCGGAAAAATTTTTTAATCCTGCAGGAACTCACGGATGCGACCCTCCAAGTACGACGGTGATTCTGGGCAGCAGTAGATGATTATGGGGTCAAAACCCGACAAAGGGATCGCCCGACTTTACTCAACCAACGGCAGTCGCCGGGTCTCAACAATCGGTTACCACATCATTGCTTAATAACCTAGGTAGCTTATCCAACTGCTGCTCAGCCCAATGAAGTAAGCACGGAAACAAACTTTCTGCCCCGATACAGGTCATGCGATTAAAGAACTGCATATTGTGCATCTTCGCAACTCGACCAAATGATCGTGTGAACGCTATCATTCTGGATAAAAGTTATCAAACTGCCGTACTTCTCGTTCCCTCATGTTCATTCAGTGTCCATTTTTTGTGTGGTGTGTTTGCGTCCCGAGTTGTGCAACACAAGAAAGCGTTATGGAAAGTCAGTTTGTTGACAAAATATTTGCTCTTAGTATGGCAACAAACGAGCAACGAAATAAATAGACCTGATTACAAAGGGAATGTAGTATTATGAAAAGGACCGTAATACGCGCCTCACCTGCTGTTAAATTTCGCTGGATTTTCTTCTCGGGCCATGTGAAAGTCCAGATTCAAGTCAGCATCAATCCCCAGTCCAAAATAGTTATTCATCACAAAAATACGACTAGTATCTTCGTTTGTGTTGGCTGCATTCGCTTCGATTTGTAGCTGTTTCTTTTGTGCGTCCTTTTCCGCCTCGTCTGGCTTGATGACCACGGTCCAGCGATCCAGTCGGATTTTTTCCGCATCGACTACGTCTCTGCATCGATGAGAACAGTGAAACAAATGGAAGATAAGGAAACAGAAAACAATTGTTAAGTGACGGACTGACGAGGTTGATAGGAAGTATGGGACAGTCGACGATCAGCGTCAGTGGCGAGAGGTTAGAGTCACCCGTTGTTGGAAAAAGTGAGCATCCAAAGTACCTCAATAATATCAATCCCGAAAGATTCGGTGTCGAGTATGAAACGTCACTACAACCAAGAGTGAATTAATACACAACGTGGAAGAGAGAATGGTAAGATATACTGTGTTGCCTGCTTTTGAGAACTAGTTTCTCGGTCGTCTGAACGAAGTTCAACTGCGTCGAGCTAGAGCAGTAATTAATTTTCTCGTTTTTTTAATCGCCAGATGCTTCTCTTAAACTGTGAAAACACAGACAACCTTTTTCGAGATATTTCGAGTGATTCGTCCAACTTGCACACTTTGCTGTGAACCTCAATGAGTTTCTCAGGAGAGTCATTTACTTGGAAGGCGTGGAATCCCATGCATTTTCTGCAACTTAGCAAACACGTCCAGCTCCATAGCCCAGAGTTTTTGACCAAACCAATTGCGTATGTGATCGGAGCAGAATCATATGACCGAGACGGCTGACCGCTTCAGAATGCATTAGGGTAGACGGAATGCTGTAGAGTGCGTAGTGATGAATGCATCTAAAACAACTAGACTGGTGTTGAATCTAGTTTCGTGAGATGACAATAAGTTTGGATGAATAGTGTTGTTGTTGAGTGAAACTCGAATCGAGTGTATTTTTTCAAAGTGGGCCTAGCCGAAATGTTTAAATAAAAGCGAAGCCCGCAATCAAATGTGGCCTAACAATGACAGCAGGACAAGTATAAATTAGTTAAAGAGATCACATATTCGATTGACGCTCATTCTACTTTTACTCTTCGTAAGACAGTAAGGTCTTCGAGAGACTTATTCTCCTTTTTCAACTATGATTAGATATTGCACGTGTATATCTCAAAAATAACATTTTACTACGCTTAGACAACAATACAGTTAAGTTTGAAGGACTCTTATACAAAACATGTACACGGCCATTTGGATTAAATCGACGGTATCGCCTTAATTGGAAACAAATTACAGGTGGTTCAGTAAACACAATTAGCGAGACCAGCTCCCCGAAATAAAATGCGCTTTGCATCTCAAAAGTGAAACTCATTAGATTAAGAATGATAGAAGGTTGTGCTCGCGCTCACAGTAATTGAAGACAGATAGGATGAATAACGGTTGCACATTGGTGGTCAAAATGGCGGCTGTTAATTTGCGTTCCCCGTAAAAATGGATACAGAATTATATTCATACTGTATACTTTGTCTTACTAGATAGCCCTGAACTTGACCTATTAGAAAGGGTGTTCGCTGCTTATTCGTCCAGGACATTCGTAGCACGTATGATGGTCACCGTTTGAATAACAAAACCAACCACGGGACGATGGTTCTCTGGGGTTAAGAAGATGAGAACCTTGATATCCGGAGTAATCGCTTGTGGGTTCCGTTCTACCCGATCCTGGAAAGTTCAACAGGATCATTCCGTTACCATAACCACAGCATCTTAGTTTTTGTACCTAACAGCAACTGCAAAATATAGTTGAGGTAACTGCTACAATCTAAAGAGCTTCTTCAACTGACGGTAAATCATAAATAAACAGATTTTGAAGATAAGTGCACCAACTGTTGAAACTGACCGACAATGCCTCATCAGACGACAAACTGTTATTACCCATTTGAGGGCCATCATGACATTGGTGTGTCAGCTAACTTTAAGTGACCAACAGACTAGCTGACGTAATTACATTGTGGGCAACCCAGTAAAGACATCATTGTTATTTAGATAGGGACAAGTTGAAAAGCTCAGAGTAAGACTTCTTGATTAAGAGCACCATAAATCATATCCAGCACAATAATGGCCAATTAGATATAACCACCTACGTGTGATGTAACTCAGTAAAGCTCAAACAAGCGAAAATACGGTGACCACAAAACGGCCCAAGTACCCACCGTAGGATATTCAACGGTTCATCGCCACCAGTATAACCTGAACCCCAGCGTAACACGCGGGCCAAGTCGTTCCCCGTGCCAAGCGGGAGAATAGCCATAGGAGGGGTGGGGCAAGCAGCATCCTGGCCCACATTATCCAGGCAGGACAAAGCCCAACCGACTGTACCATCGCCACCGCAAACGAGGATTTTAAATCGTTTCAAATGCCGAAAACAATGCAGTCCTGGAAGGGGTCCGCCGTAGTCTAGATTGAACACTTGATGAGGATTGAGAAGCTTGCGAAAAGAGGTGAGTAGTTCAATACCCTAAAGGAGAAAAATAAATAGTGAAAACGATGAGTAGTTTCCACATGTACAATGTTCTGATTATGGGACCTAAGTTAATCGATTTCACAGGATACCCTCCGTAACGAAAATGCAGTAACCGAAACCCTTTAACAGCAATACTTGCAATTAGTGTTGCCCTTGCAGATCTACAAGGTTAAACACCGATCGTTCCTCCACATCAATTGTTAGGGCCATTAAACAGTAAACATTTAGGATGCTCGAACCCACTCTGCACTACTGATAAGATCAATCAGTAATCAAATGATTGCAGGTGGTGCGAACTTGTTTAGTCACGAATGCCGGTAAGGTCAGAACGCTATTGAAAATGCCACAACGATATAACAAATCCAAATCCAGACCTTCTTCTGAAAACAACGAAGTCAAGTCAAAGTATACAATCGGCTGTGCGAATTTCAACGGGAAGATACCGAACCACCGAAACTGGATACAAACAGATGCACAGTTTCACCTGACTTAACACCATCTAATTCAGTTTACAAGCCGAATGTATCCATTGAAGAGTCAAGGGACATCGTTCAAGAGATAATGGCAGTTGTATGAGAACCACAAATGATCATGAGCCAAGAAAGATGGTGTAAAATCTTTTGAGAGCGTCTCTAATTCATTTAGTCACCACGTACGCCCTGTGAAAATTCGTTACAATGTTCAAATGAGTTACATGTCAAATTGTGATTCAAAACCTATGTGTTGTCCACAAAAATTCGTCGCCTACGTGACTGTCCAAAATTACCGGGAGATTTGGTATGCCGACGTAGCATCAATCATGAAAGTTTGTTTGAGGCATTCCAGTCATGCCTCCTACCAACTGTGACGGATGTAGACGAAAAGAAAGCGTAGCTACATTAATAATTTGTAAATTGAGAAAAAAGAACCTATCCACGATCCCAGAAACTCGTACCTTCATGGCCAACTCAATTCTTAAACCCGACATCCTTATAATCATTGAGGGTTCAACCTCCATTGCTGATATGGTTATTGGTTATCCGTGAAGAAATGAAAGCACAAACAAATTGAAGAAGGTCTAATGCGGTTAAGAAGTAGTTCAATACACACACATTTTCTCGTTCCTCGAATCACTCTTTTTTAAAAAAAATACTACAATGCACCACCGTGTCTAATAACAGAAATTCCATACATCCATCATCAAACGAAGTCCTCTAAAGGACAAGTCCTTCAGAATTTGATATCTCAGACACTTGAGTGGTATCTACTCTAGGCTCTTTCAAAATATTTTATTCATATATAAAAGGTACCTAGTATATCTATAACACAACCACAAACAACACTTAAAAAACTATCACTTAAGCTATGCCGATCTAAATATGTGCTATGTAATGCATGACTGACAATGTGGAATCATGCGTCTCGTTTATGCAGACGCACAACTCACTTTGGTGAATCATATAAATCACAAACTTGAAAGATATGTTTTTCTTAGTCTGGAGAACATCAGATAATTTGTTTTCTCATTCCAACTTGAAAGATAGTCGTTTGAGAACCAAAGATGATTATTAAGAGTCATCAGAAATCATTTGGGAACCAAGGTCAATCGTTTATATAGGCTGACGACGAGCGATTAAGATTCAAGAGTGAAAAAAACTATGGGTGTCGTTTAAGCGAAAACGGTGATCATTCGACAGCAAGAAGTACTTGACTGACTGACTAAATCACTAAATGCTTGTTTCACGATCTCACAAGGGGACATTGCAATTTAGCAAATTCCATCCATTTTTGCGCAAAGTAAGAAGAGGCTGGAGAACCTGCTGGTGTGCGGAATAGTTCATGTTTTTACAGGCAAATCGCGCCAACGTAAGGAGTGGTCGAATTGTGAACAGGAATAAGGAAGGCAAAATTTTTTTCCATGACCAAGGTCATAAACAGTTCGCCCATCGAATCAGTTCAAGTATGTCTCCACGGTTTGACGGTGCCACATTTCGGGCACCAATTTCTCAGACTGTGCACGTCAGTAACTTAACTGGGCAGCGACTTAAACTGAAAATCAGTCACGGGCGTGCAAATGGCCTTCCTAAATGCATGCTAATATCGGAAGTTGAGCACTGGTTGAATTAAGAGGCTAACAGGTTCCACAGTCTTTCGGGAGTTGAAATGAAGTGTAGACAGGAGCTTGGGAATATACTTCCAGCGCTGTCTATTAGGTATATAGTAGTTATGAACGTTGTTTTGGACGTGGTCAGTAAAGAAAATAGTCTGTATCCTCGCTGACCGATATCCGTAAAAATCAACACTTCAATGAACAACCCGGTGGTGGCTCATAGAACGAAGTTAAATAGATGAATCGACTATTCATAGCCGACTACTTTATTGGTTGTTTTTGTCTTGGTTATCAACTCCATAAAGAGGCGCAATAAAAAATAAAAATAGTGTCCTGAATGGTCATCTATTGCTCCTAAGTGACAGAAAAAACAGTGGAGGAAAATGTGAAAACGCACTGAAGATGTGAGTTGAGAGGACAAGTTGATTTAAACTAAACAACACATCTTGTGATGGGTTGTCAGGCCGGAGGGGCGAGTATCCAAACACTCGGCGAAAGGCCTCAACGCGGGGGAGGCACGTCCACAAACCCTCAACGATCGGATGGCGGGCAACGGGGACAATCGGATGAGTCATCGCTCGATCGGATCGGACCAACGGGCGAGATATGGCACGCAAACTAGGATGGACGACCAAACTGGAGGCTCGATTATTCCAACACTCGGGGGAATACCTCGACACGGTCGTGGAGGACAGTCAAAGTTCACAGTGGATAGATGGAGGACAACACGAGCGACCGGATGAGCCATCGCTCAACGAAATCGGACCAACGGACGAAGATCGGCAGGCCGAAAAACCCCGGATAGAGGGCATCGATCGCTCACATAAACCACGCAGAAGTGCACATGACGCGTGAGCGAAAACCTCGGGGTGTTGTGGACTAGAATTCTGACTCATAAACGCGAGCTCGCGTGTAACATGTGAACTAGCGTGTTGAGCAATAAAGATTGTGCTTTATTGGACGCCTTTTCACTACAATCTGATAGGTATTGCGCTCAAACAAATTCCTCATTAAGCTCGTACTAAAATAAAGCCCTAGACCCGAGTTTCCGTCGTTCATTAATAGTGCATATCGTTTCACGGCTGGAATCCGAACTCTGGTACACATTCTCATGAGACAGCCACGCTGACCACTAAGCAAATATCTTTCCGTTAGACATAACCCAATTGTGCGGTAAAACAATCAGTTGCACTTGCTTGTCAAAAATATTGAGTTTGACCAATTACCTCAAGAAAAGGCATAGTAACCCTCCTGTTAAACCTAATCGACCATTCAACTATTCACGCCGAGACACAAAACAATCACTGAAAGCAAACTTTCCTGACCCCACTAATGATCAGTTTTTATAACGGCTCCCTACCATAGTGATTAGATGTCCATCATTGAGACAACATTAGTGGTAAGCAGTTTGGCAGATCCAAGGATTTAGGTTAATATCGACTGCGAAAACGCTGCGTTTCCAATGACTCCGAATTGAGTGTCGAAAGCCGCGTAAAGCAGAGTAAAGAAGTCACGTAGAAAGCCAAGGGACTTCACATTCGCACTCAGTTAGTCATTCACCAAGTTACCCGAGAGTGAAACTGCCACCGTTGGAGCTCTCAGGCAGTTAACGATAAAATCTATCAACGCTAATGTTAAGCGCTGAACTCACAAACAAGTGGTTTGGCAGATTTTATGGTCTACATCCAGATTACACTGGAATATTCAGGGTTTAATCAGCGATAAGGTCATATGATGGGATTCATAGGATTTGGTATATTTGAACAACGTTTACACCCTGACTCCATGTCCTAGTCATTGTTGACAACTCTTATAGTTTGATTTGAATTTGATGAAATTTACGACTTTCCGTTCCATATGAAACTTTACTATCTCCTCAACATTTAATTCATTGGCATAAAAACCCAATTTTGTCTAGCCGCAAAGTTGGGAGTACATCAATACGTTGCTCAAATAGTTGACCATGACATCATTTAATCTCGCAAGTAAATCGGCTCACTCGCTCTTAGCTCTCTTCCACTATGGACATCGTTGAAAAGATTTAACGACTGGCTAGTGTTGTTAATCCACCGGCCCTTTCACTAACGTTCACCAAGCTCAGACAACCTCTTAGAAGACAGAACCGAAGGCGAATCAGCCGATTCGGTAACAAAATTTAATGAGACTTTGACAAACTACGGTGAGAGAGGTTAAAGAAAGAGATGAAAAAACAGAAGGCCTTAATTCCGGACTAACAACTGACCTGAACTTCGGACACACAAATAGGATGAGGTTCCAGAGAACTCGAAGGGGACTTTCATAATGTACGGTGGGAAAGAGTATAGAAAAAAAATAGGTATATTGCACTCAAAATTGAACACAGCATACACCAACGCACGCCTACATTTGAAACACGAACAAAGTCGGCGGACGAAGCATGAAATAAAACGGACTGATGAGCAGTTGCTATTCGTCTCTGGTTCACCGCACATGATGATAAAAACATTTTCCTAATTCATTGATGCATAATGACGAAGTTTCCGGTAGGTGAAATATTCCCCACTAAAACAACCATCTGGAAGTTCAAACTTTTCTTGAACCTATAATGCAAATCATTCTCTCTGTATCAAACTCAGGGAAAAGTCTGTGTTTGGGGACATGGCTTTCAATTGGACGTTTGAAGACAAAAGAAAGGAGTAATCCTCCATTCAACTTCGTCTTCACACGCATCAATACACGTGTAGCTTACCATCCCAAACGGAACAAAATTGTAGTCCTGATGAACACTTCACACAAAGACGTGGATAGCAACAACTTGAAAAACAAGACTAAAACAAGACAGGAAGTGACAAATTGGTAAATGACATTAAATCGTGCAGATGCCAATAGACAGCCCTTAATGTCGCTTTACAATACGCTTAACTGTTGGGCATGGAAAATTTTCGTGACTCGGATTGATACAAACATATAACAGAGGAGGAAACGATGCAATTTCTCTGTTAGCAAGAGTACTCTCAGTTTCATATATTTATTGGCGGGTTTCTCAGAACTTGACTTTCTGGGAATAATTTGTGGAATGGTCTTCTTCGCATAGCAGCTTTCAAATAACTACACGAAGGTGTTAAAATCACTGTATGTCCACTCTAAGTAGGATGAAGATTTACGGAAGCTGGTTCAGATGTTCTTCATTTCCAGCGGTGTTCCCAAAAACTACCCGATCTCCCTCCTTCCGCTCAATTTTCTCACAGATGACATTCTGGAAAGTGCGCTTGAAAAATTCAGTGGGTTTCTTTTTCACGTCAGGTTGACCGATTTGATGTCTGTGGATGGCACTGCCCTACTTGGCCCATCTGTTGAAGGTGAACGGACAAGCCGGTTTATATTGAAACAGCCTTAAACGTTCAAAGTATAAGCCTACGTTACTTATAGCAGAAAATTCGCTTTGGACTGTGGACACCTTCACATATTCGGGTAGTACTACCTCCTCAGCCTGTAATATTGCTGTTATGACCCGCTGGTCAACGATAATCGGAATGTCTAGCGCATGACAATACAAATCACGGAACGTAGTACAGAGCTTAGCAATACCCGGAAATCCCAGAATAACACAGAAGACCGTGACCTTTAGCTGAGATTGTATTTGCTCTCAAACCAAAGATAACAATACAGACGAGCGTCTGCAAATATAGTCTTTTGATGGCCTTGAAGAATCCCACTTGAATTGGTGCATTAAAAGTGAGATGGGCCAATCACAGACTAAGGGGAAACATGCGCCAAAATTGAGTTTTGGCACGTTGTGGCGCGAAAAAGTAAGATTCAAAATCTCAATTTATTTTTTGATAATATCTCGTAAAATAAATTATTTTTGGGAAAAATAGACTTTCCCCAACAATTGCTGATGAGATATCAGCGAGGAAAGCAAAGGCACGAATTGGCTTTACCAACTTGCATCGTTTGTGAACTCGTAAAGACGTGCGGTTGTTGCCAAGAAAAAGGGTACACAAGACCTGTGTACGTTCTGTCTTACTGTATGGTTCGAAAACTTGGCTTGTTCTTGACGAATATATCAGCAGAGTTGCTGTATTCAGCCATCGTTGACCTTATTGATCAGCTCACACCAAATTAAATGATCGCATCAGTAAAACGGTCGATAGCCAATGCGTATATCGGAATGCGCGGAATATGCAATCAATTGGCTAATTCGTCGGGATGAACAGTCCGCGATGGTTGGGTCAGGTACTCAGTATGCCACCTGAGCGTTTACCATACCGGCTGTTATATACTGAGACCATCAACAATTGGGTAAAGCCGATTGGTGGTCCAGCAGCGATGTAGTCATGAAATATGAAGGTTTAAATTGTTCTACGTCGCAAAGTAGACAGTTGTTGCTTTCCCGGTCTAGGTCCTCGTGACCACTCAAACTGCTGACGAGTAACGTTTGGCGAGACGATAATATACTACAACCAATGGTGAACCTACATTCATACCATTTCTTTCTTCTGCTCATTACTGTTCTATCAACCTTATCCATTTCAGTGACTTGTTTTTTTCATTCAAGGTTATATCACGTCACCGTTACGTTCATCGGCGGCCCGAGCCGCAGTAACTTCGGTCAGGTACATGGTCGTTGTGATTGAAATTAATGAAAGTCTAGGTCCCATACCACACATGACCTGAACTCACAGATCAAGAGAAAGAGGCGCCAGGACTGCTCAACCAGGTATGCAACGTGCTAAAAATGGAACGAACGTGTTTGTATATAACATGCTTACTCCATCACCTCCAAACAGGAAACATACCGACGTAAAATGATTTAATTTTGGGCCAATTGCGTGAAGTTTTACTCCTGTTGTCGTCACCTTTTGTCTCAGATGACTGATGATTCGAAGCAAGGCTGACGTAAAAATTTTCAACGTTGCACAAAAAATAAAAGACGGATGAATTTTGTTGAATAAGTTAAACACGAATGTTGTCTGGATTTACGCAATCCGACAGTACTCTGTCAACACAGCTGATGCAGTACTTCACTTTAGCATGCCTACTGCGCTGGGATATAACTTGTCCGCATATTTAAAATGATTACTTAGGGTAACAGTCAATGAGTTCACCAAAAGTCAACCACGTGTTTCAGTTTGAATGTTAGGGTGAGAGAAATGGTACGTTTGCATCCAACTTTCCGACAGTTCGTAGGTGTCAACCAAGTGTTTGAGATTGACCAGCCCGACAGCTAGTAGAAGCACAGGCAAGACAGTATGCACCAGACAAACAGTAAAGCATGTGGAAGCCATTAGCATAAAATAAATCAAATGAAACAACACGCACGCACCTGACAACCACCCGATTTCACATTGACCAGAACCAGCAGAGGTTGTACTCCGCTAGGTAAATTAGTCGGCAGTAATCGAGGCAAAATCATGGCCAGTATAGGACGATCTTCGAAAGTGCTCTGCTTCAGAATGTGATAAGCCTCATCAGCCCGCTCGGGGCTCGCGAACACGATTACGAGACTTCCAAAATCATAATAGATCACCTCTGGAAACAAAAAATGAAAAAATATTACTTGGATGATGATGATGAAGATGAACAAGTGAAAGTCTACATAAACAGATATACACTACATGTGTTGTAGGACATATGAGGTCCGCAGGTGTGATTGTAGCATCCGATCCTACTGGATGTGTGTCTGTGGATGAGATCACACACAGCCTACTTATTCCTTCGTAGCATTCAGTGAAAAATAAACCAAAGACAGGATGTGCATGTTGAACGACAAATTGTTCACCGTAATCCGCCTGACACGATATGTCACCCGGCCTCGATTACTGCGACTGGCTAATTCGAACAAGGTGACCTTGACCATCGATAATCATTGACCAATGATCTTAAAACCAGCAGGTTCAAAGTAATATTAGAATGGTTTTTAAATGTATCATCGTCTTGGTTATGTTGTACCGATTGTCAATGGTAAACTTTGTTTGCAGCTGAATTTTCAGTGTTCACGGTGTGATGCATAACTGTATTATAGGACAATCGCTCTGACGAGTAGAGAATCTAACATTATCGATATACATATATATGTATATATATATATATATATATATATATATATATATATATATACGTCTATAATTCCGTCACTCACCGATAGAATCCCACCGGTTTTCCGGTCCAAGACGTTCCAATAGAATGCGCTCATACAATCGCTGACTTAGGCCTTTCTTCAAGTTGCCCACAAAAAGAGCCACACCTGGTCCATGGACATCTTCTACCGGCTGTACGTAGAACCGGGTGAGACGATAGGCGCGCACAGATTCGCGTCTGACGCGTTCTAACAGCAACCAAATTCGCTCACCACAAGGCATGACACGCTCGGTGAGACCACGATCAAGCACAATCTCGACCAACTGAAGTTTGTTCGCATCCAGATGCTGATGGGGTGGTAGACCAAGATTAACGGAGAATGATTTATTGTAACAATACGACGAGTGGGTAAATTTTTCAACCAGTTGTGTGATGGTTCCAGAATTCGACAATCGATGACTGACCGAGTTCGGTACGATGAACACAGACCAACTCAGATTACATATTTACCACAAGGACTCGACGAATGTTTTTTAACGACGGTTATTCACAAACACGCGCTTTGTGAATGGTAGCTGTCCTCGTTTGAACTTGTCAGTTTAAACAAAGGATAAACCAGGAATTCAAACCCACAGTGGCCTTCACCCGACGGAACGAGGTCACATATTGATCCAGTGAGCATTGTATGTAATGACAGAGGTGAACCGACCATTGCTGGCCACTTCCTCATTCTTCACAATAGTGGCGCTTTGGCTTGAGACTGACCATCATTAAAAACGATCAGAATGACAGTTGGTGCGGATGTCCAAAGAATAATCAAGCGAACTTCACAACCAGAATAATATACCCGTACAAATTCTGAAATCATCACGAAAAAATTGAACAAAATCGGAATCCACGTTTGGAAAGCGAGAACGGGACGCTAGCCACAGCGTGTCTGTGATGTTATTTATTGATGAAGATGGCTATGTGGATCTCAGACCAACATTAACAAGACGCAAAGACCAGTAATTTTGGGGCAAGCCATTATATTAGCAGCTGGTTCGTTCTCTCAAGTTAGCATTCTTGCGAACAATTAATGTTTATCATTACGAAATGCGCATTACAATGCGGTAATATTACGAACGGTTAATAACCTACTAAGTAAAAGCTACGATAAACATCTCATTCTGAAGTAAGGTCAATATACCAATGGTACGTAGTCTCAGCTACAAATTATAGCAGGTAGAGATTAACCAAACCACCGAGACAACAATATAACAAGCGAACGTTTTATTTTACGTTTGACAAACCTCTTAGTAATGTGTACTCCAATGATCATCAGAACATGAGGGCCATAATAAAATACCAATAAGCGACCAGCAAACGGCACGTGTAATGACCGGAACCATGGTAATATATTTGAAAAATTCAGTGCATACTCTCATCCGAGCTGCATCAATCCACAATCGATAACACTGTCTGCCTTACCTGTAAGTTTGTCAACTAAGCACAGAGACTTTTGCGCAAACTGGATAGAACTGAATTTCAAAAGAATTTATATGCTTACAAACTAACATGTATGAGCATTTAAAACCGATTAATCGGTTGGCATAAGAGAGAGTGGTGTAACATCGAACAGATTACCCGTTGTACAACCCATGGGTGAATCGGAACCTGTAATCAATAGGTTGCAATAATTTCGTCTCCCGGATTGAGAGCGCCGTAACTAATCACACGATCTGGGACTGAAATGTTTAGGAAGGCTGTATTAATTAAAAAAAGGTTTGTGTAATTTGATTAAAAAGTCAGTGGAACGAGAAACGACGTAGTGAAGACCGCAAAGAAATTATTCTGTAGATAATCTTTTACGCTAACTTTAAGGTTATTTGCAGGATTACAAGATACTGAGATTTATGATTCTCCTTGTGCCGTAGTCAGTGGTGCAGGTGCACTCATGCAATTTTCAGTTCTTCCGTTTAGTCTTACATTCGTTTTTTTTTACATTTCCACTAACGTTTTGTTCCTCTACGTTACTGATGAGGTGAATGACAGCTAGAAACACAATACCTTCTGGTCAGACTCGTGCCCGTTTTGATGATAATGACGAAGATGATGATAATGGTTGGGCAAAGACACAAAAGTTGGTGCGAATAACTTCCATCGTTCTTCATCTGCGGTTTCCGAACTAATGATCGTTTGCATTACGACACAGCACGAAAAGATTAAGATCAAGCAATAATATACTGCTGTCGATGATGATGATGAGACTTGAGAAGAATGCAGTTTAACAGGTATTATGCATAAGGGAAGCGTTTCGTAACAGAAGCTGTTTAAACGTCTCCAAAAATACAGTATACAACACGGTGCAATCCACAGCAAATTGGCTCCTTTACATAAAACGATTAACTCATTCGGTTTCGCAGTTACACGAAACAAGTATTCTGTGAAGCATTTAATGAAGATACTCATGGCTAACAAGGCTGTCAGTCAGTAGTATAGGTAGGAATTGCGTAGACTGTCAATATTTTGTTGATTGCAAAGACTTTCAACAAGTATTATGTACGGATTAGAAAACTGCGTTTTACGGTCATTCATCCGCAATAGGTGTCCCCCGTTAATGGAATTTTTAAAAACAGGCGCTGATAATCATTTCGGTAGTACTGTGGTATCCAAAGAAATGGAGTTCCTCACACTCATCGTTCGATGTTGGACCACACCTCTATGTGTTTCTGAACAAGATAATTGGGCATAAAGTAGAAACAGTATAGAAAGGGAAATAAGTTCGATGCCTGAATGCCAACTGTACACAACCGAATAAGTTATTGTTTCACTGACCGATCGTAAGCACATTTTGGCGATTAGAAAAATAAAATTATAAGTCGGCTTTTTGTTTCCAGAGGATAAACTAAGAGAGCAAACCGCCAAAATTCTACAACTTACGCTCGTTACAGTAAGACGAAAGAAGTCACTCAGTCATGCCATTGCTGTTGAATGTGAACACAAAATACGAGGCAAGTGAAGAAATGCTACCTCCAAACAACTGTGCTGACATAACAGGTGGTTAGACATAATCACAATCTTATTCAGAACTGATTGTTTGAAAGCATCACATTGTGATCGAGATGATATGGATCAAGTTTTGCTGACGATGACAGATTAATCCTAAATTCGTTTCATTAAGATAACAGCCGATCAAGAATTTGAAGTTGCTTCAGACTTTACGTTCACAGTATACTACAACATGTTAAAGCGATATCCATAAACTTACAAGAGTCACAGCAAGCCACAGGACTTTAACAACTCCTCGGTTTACGTCGATTACAAACTGGTTGTTTACAAGATGATAGCAACTTGCTAGTGCCAAGTAGAGCTTAGCCACATAGATTTTGTTTTTTAAAAAAATAGGTCCACTTCTGTCACCTTTTCTATTTATAAGCCGAGAACCGCATTTCACTTCGTGGCTGTGTGGCACTCACCTAAAGTGGTTTGAGGATACCTCATTCTGACATCCAACTCACCTCATTTGGAATGTGATTCGGCTATATTGAACGGGTGGTCAATGAGTCGTTGTCTCCTGCAAAACATGCAGCTGTTTTAGTGTGTAAATGGTAGCCATCATTAGCATCAACTGGAGTAACAGATTCAGGAGGTTTACACTATGTTACAGTAGACATTATTTCGATGTGAGTAATGTTCTCACAGCGGTTAAAAGACTTGCTTTCTTTGTCGCCTAGATGAAACCATTTCATCCCCCCTGGCCATCTGATTTCGGGATTTATTACCTGTCGAATATTTCATCTGTTTTACCGTTATCCTTTAGCATTCTCTGACCTTTTTAGGAAAAAAACGGCAAGTTCCTGAAGAGATCCACAAAATTTCTGGCCTGATGTAACGAAATGATGTGCACATTTTATTACCGTTGTTGTTTAATCACATTCGAAAGAATTCAAACAAGTTGTTGACAAAATCTTTCGCGACGGTAATTATCCTTTTTTCCGGATCTATTCCAGCTAGTACTCAATCGTGTAGCACGATCCATCAGTACGCTCCTGTACACTTTTACTCAAACTTACAATTCTTCGGAGTGAATTTCGGCCAGCCTTGAAAATATTTTTCTAGAGTTCTTTGAAAAATTGAGATATAATAAGAGATTTCCTCTTGTTAATCTGATTGCACAACCCTGAACTCATAATCTAGTGCTGAATACCCTTGTAGGAACACACTGCTGTGAATACATCATTTTGATAGGAGTGACTATCCGGCAGAAAAGAAACGAACAGCTGTAGTAACAACTGCCTGTTATATAAGAGTGAGGAAGCAACTTTTGACAAGTGGTGTACAGTGTGATCCGGTTGTAGCATGCGTTTTTCTAAAATCCGGTCGCTCGAGCCAACCGACTGATCCGCTGTAGTAAAACAGAAAACGACAGCCGAATCCACTCGAATTCTGGGTCATTTGGTGACGATTGTGCACGCTTGAAAGGTCATTATCATCAGCATCGACAGCTGCGCTGATTAGCACTGATGCATAATGGTCATGCAACCATCAGGAAACAGGACAAATGAAGCCTAACATTTTAAAGGTAAAAGAAAAGCAGATATTGAGGAATATTACGCAAACATACCAAGTCTGTATTCACACATTCAACAGCAAGATATCTACATCTTGTAAACAAACGATGGAATAGCCAGTGAATGTGAGGCAAAATCCGCGAGGCAGTTTTCTCGAATCCACCACTGTTTTTTTCATTAATTGCACTCACCTTAAAGACAACTCGGCCAAACAACTGTTACCATAACGCCACTGAATAGGATTAACCGCCAACTCTCCAGTGAGTCACCGGGACTACAACTTGGGGGACGAACTCAATCCAACATATTTCACCTAGTGGTAGATGATTTAATTTACCCACACGAAGTCACCATTTGTCCACCACGAAACTTACGTCAGTCGCTGCCGCCATCCGCAAATAATACTCAGCATGAAAGACTGCTCGTTAACAGCCTAGCCATCCTATTCTGTAAACCCTTAAGGATTACTCGAACAGATTCGTTTGACCTCACTATCTAACATCCGTTTTCTAACCTCACCACTGTTCGCTCAATGCAAATGTAGCAGCGTAGTGATCGACGATCGAACAGCCGAAGACGGTTTGCGTCTTCCACTCTGTGAGGCTACGCTTCGCAGCCGTACGGTAACATCGTTCTTACGGTTGTTTAAATATGCAGCCCTTCAGTCTCAGAGACACCTTTCCGTCGTTTGAGGTGTCTCAGGTCGACTAATACCACCCTAGCTTCGAAGATATAAGCTTCTATTTCGTGTTCTACACCTTATCTACGATTAATGAAAGAATCACTGAACAGCCTCCATGAGTTCATTGCTCAAAAGTGAATCTGGGCGTTCACAACGGTGTTTCAGAAACTCTTTTCGGTTCGAGGTTGTAACGCACAATACAGAGAACAGCGTCTAGCTTTGAACGTACAAATGGAAAACTGTCGAACAGCACCACCTTGACGTCAATATAGTCAAGACCAATCAGTTGTCCACTGGGTAGAAGGTCTAAGCTGGAACTTTGTGAGTATCGTAGACAATCCCCCATTATTTCATTTATGACAAAATTGAAAAAAAGGAATGAAAATGCTCCGCGGTCGATGAAACAACTATGTCAAAGCCCCAACCAATGCCTCGCCTTTGGTTGAAAAAGTGTCTGCATCAGGTTGTCAAGTTTGGTGGCCATAAATCATCTGACAGCTGAGCTTAAATCGCATACTACATTTCGCGCAGAGGCAAAGACTACTTTCATTCCGTTAATTTTACGACTAAACGTCTTACCTAGCATGCATTTTTGTCTGAGCATCTTCCAAATACCCACTCCTAGCACGTTAGATGAACTGCCGTAACGATTGTTCCGTTTGACATATAGCAACAACAGTGACTGTACATACACCTTGTGTTCGTTATGTCATCGTATAACTATACTGAATACCACTGGGTATGTCATCTGTACGGCTTTCAGAATCCTGTTTCAGCAGCTGCTAGAATATACGAACATCAAAATGTCTAGTTTAATTTCTGGGTTAGCTCGGTATACACTCATTACTACAGGAAAGACCACCGCCGCAGTCCGTGGGATTGTCGATTAATGAAATTACAAACAACGTGATAGCGTATCAGCGTGTGACCTGTGTTTCGGTACAAGCCTCAATGGGAACAACAGCTCTGGATGGAATCGCGCCACATGTAACTAACACATATGCGATCTATCACGGAACAAACCAACTCCTATAAAGTAGAATATCAAACAAAAAGCAAAGCGCACGACGTCTAGAACGCATGTAGGCTAAGAATAGTTTTCATTTGCTGCAGAGGTAATACAGCTGCCCACCGGCCTGATATAATGGTCGCCGGAATCTACTATCTATACAATACTCAACATCGACCAATCAGTCGATATGGACATCTATACACTCGGCTGAAATGACGGCGTTGTAGCTGCAGATGCACTGAAAAATCTGAAAAGGTTTGGAGCCTGGTGTTGATTATAACGGAGCATGCTAGGCAGGCCATATAAAGCCTACTGCTAACGGGACTTCATCCCACTAATGTGGCTTCGATCACACCTACCACAGTCCGACCGAGTTCTACAGACATGGATCCACCCAAATATGCAACCAGTAACTATTAGATAATGCGGGTGACGTAAATTCGATCTGCTAGCTACTATCTTGGAGTCTGGTCTCCGAACTGCAGCAAATATCCGCTCTTCATGAATAAAGTATATAGAATAGAGTATCATAATGAATTACGCGTTTCAAAGTAGGGACGCTGAGGGGGGCCATACTAATTCGTAATCTAAGTCTAAACTGCAAACAGTGGGTGCCCGAAAATTGGTTTTTGGGAACGGAACTTATCTGCGCAAAGATCAGATTAGTGGCGTCTGTTCTGGGGTCTTGATGGATGTTAGAAATGAGATAATGGAGATGGATCAGCGCTAAGTCGCAAAAATCAGTCAGAGAGAAGTCAACAATAGCATCGTTTCGTCTACTTACCCCGCTGGATGAACCAAAAAAGTTACCCGGTTTATCCTGCGGCAGGGTCGATGTGCACGCAACCATGTGTCCAGAGTGTGCGAGAAGTACAGCTTTAGCAAAAAACGCAGATAACAACCTAGACACACTGCATATACATTTGAAAACGGCTAATCACTGTAGTACATCTGGCGGACTTTACACTCAAACGCATCGATTAAAGTTAACAGACAATAACTGTGTCTCCTATTGAGAAAATCGGACAACCTGATCAGTACTCACAAGCGAAAGTGGCTGAGCGTTCATATATGATAATTCGGTCGTGTCAACAATGTGAGATCAATGACGCAGTGGTCGATACGGTTGTTTGATGAAAGTGTGGCCAGAGTTCAAACCCCTGCATTGGCAAAGGTAGGTACTACTGACGAGTTTTAACAAAAACGAAACCCGAGTCTAGTGTTTCTTTTAGAAAGAGGTTGGCTGTAAAGCCTATATGAATGCGAAGGCTGCGATCAATTGAGGGTGATGTTCAACTCGGGATTAACCAAGTCCCCGAATACTCATAAGTAACACAGATTAGTCGGGAGTAGCATCAGCAAAAATATCGCTGGGAATTGCAAAAACGACAGGCTCTTTAGATTAGTTTGAATAGTAAACCAGGATGGAACAGTTATCACAGCAGATCGCAGACAAAATGTTTCCGGAAATAAACGGACGATATTAAAGAACCATTTTTATCAGAAAAATGCAACTCACTCGTAAACAAGCAAAGGATATTTTCGCCAACGGTTAGTCCCGATGATTCCCAGCGAAATGATGGGCAACTGTTTCGACCTAAATGTGTCTCACTCACACCACCAACGCTGGGCACGCGATGAGCGTCCGAATGGCACTCCAGACACCCAGCAACTTGATCACCGGATTTGCATAGAAGCATGTGCGTTGTTTTCTCTAGCCGCTAAACTATTTTATTCCGTAGACTGGAATCAATCAGACGTTTGCGGTTGGTGCGCACACCAGCCGGAATCCGGCATGGTACAAGTAGAGATTAAGAGAATTGACCGTGAGTCTGTGTTTTGGTGGGCAAGTGTCTGTGCTAACATTTGGATACATATACATATGCCGTGGATTGGTTCTTTTCATTAGTCGTTATAATACGTAACCCGATTGAGACGGCCGTCCACCTATTCGTCGGCAGACACTGTATTCAGCTACCAACACCATCAGGAATCCTAGATACAGATAGCAGAAATATTTGAGGTGGCTCGAGTTCGAACCCTCAACCGTGCGACTGGTAGCCGTTACTAGTGATTACTTCATATGTAATCAAATGAGACAACACATGAAGACGGCTAAACGGGGACAATCACGATTGATCAAAGTAAGGTGCACGGTGATATCAGTCCACATGTTTGTGAATAACTCTGATTTATCAAGTCCGACATTTAAAAGTAGTATCCACAAAACGGCCGATGAGTTCGCATCCTGAGAGAAAACAAAGTTATGATATTTAGCGATGTTTATCCACGTTTGAACGGTGATTAAAACGTCCTATTCCGAATATACACAACCCACTCACAAAAGAGTGTAATGAGAAATACCAGGTTTTGCTTCAAATTTGCAACGGATTTTGTATTGCTCCCGTATTCAACATGCATACTATCGAAACAAATAGTTCAGAGCGGATTAACGAATCCACATAGACAACGTGATTTCAATCAACACAAGAGCCAATTATTACAGCAAATATCTGAAGCAAATTGTACTGCTATAAATAGTATCTGGTTAACCGCAAACACTATCGTGATTGACACCACTCATAAGGTATGTGAACCTAAAGCAGAATGACTGATTAACATTCATCCGAAACACGTCCACTCGGCCGGCTAGAACGGTACTGCGGATAGCAATCATTTTGGTATGCAATTTCGTTCACATATGATGACTTTCCTTGATCTGTGATAACTGCACCGTATACACGGTAAGATCGTATGAAGTTTTGTAAGCCCTGTTTATACAGTATTGTTATAAATGTATCGTCTCACCTACTGTATACAAATCTGGATGCCCGTTTTGCTTCTATCTTTCGGACCCGTTCGAATACGTGTTCTAGTATACAGTGACGTGCAAAATAGAAACAAACTGTAACCGAATCTGTATTGGTTCGATTCGCTGCTAAACCTTGCAACCAAATCGTATGTTTTGTTGTGCTAGCCGGAAGGGGACTAAGGTGGACAAGTTAGAACAAGCGCTGTGCGAGTTACTCGTACCTTTCTGTTTTCTTGGTATAATCATGGATTCCCACCGATATAAAAATCAGTTGTCAAGTCGGTGAACATCAACGGGGACGTCCTCATTAGTCACGTCAGTTCACTGGGGATTATCGCTCGTGCTAGCGACACATAATAGTAGTCTCAAAATATTCTGTAATCGACTATGAAAATGGAAGACCTACACATAAAAAACATCGTGAAAGTAAACGTCATCAACTAAGATTAACCGCAAACTAACAAAAATAATGTAATATGCTTGGACAATCCAGAAAACCGAAAGATGTACTTGGAACATCTCTTACCTCCAATTTGAACCGCCGCAGGGCAAGAATGACCGCGTCGTGAGCTGTCGTACTCCGTGTAATAGGTACAGACACAGGTGAGAGGTTCGCATCAGCGTGTTGTCTGCATACCGAAGAAAAGGAAATGCGTGACAGAAAACCAGAACCGGTCCCAGATTAGTGGGAAACGGAAGCAGAGCAGAATAATTTTTTTATAGAAAAAACAGTCATCTGAGCCATTTCAACCAATGCACAATCGGAACGTGATTGCTGTCTGATTAAATTATGCACATGCAGACAGATGATGGCATTCATTTGTCCGGAAAGACAATGAACTGTTACGTCAGGGAAGAGGCACAGAAAACGTAAAATACGATAGAAATTCCCTCAGCAAGACTTCATAAATGTGAATTGTATGAACAGCGTTTGCCATAAAAGAAACGAAACATAATACCAAATGTAGTGATCATTTAAAAAAACTAAGTCGACAAAAACAGCTGTCCATCCGAATACATAAGCAAAAATTCGCCATCAAGAAAAGCGATCAATTTTCGATGAGGTTCGTTCAAAGGAATAACATAGAACACAAGTTCAACAAGTGTTGCAGAAATTCTCATTCGGGTAAAAACTAAACATACAAGCAAACTTCTAGAGGCCCGATATTTCTCAATTAGCTTGACAAACAAACAAAAATGTTCTCATCGCGGACGATTGGCCGTGAACACAGAGCAGAATGAATCACATCATTATATCCAACAGTATATTTCAGTATGGAAAGCGACATTCAAAACAGTCCACCGTTTGCTGATGTATGTATTGAGATAGCAGATTGTTACATTGTGCGAGAGTACCTGGATAAGTCAGTACCTTCATTTTAGAAGTTTATGCCTTCGTTTGCATAAACTAAATTTAGTGCATACGTCGGTTGGTCGAGCCATAGACACTTTCGCTGAAAATACCATTCACAAATAGTTAAGTTTGATGAGGACCATACTACAGTCAAACGGTTATTGTAAACCATTTGCTGTGAAGCTCAAGCAGCATTGTAATATGAAAATTCGACGCGGGTCGATCTTAAAAACGCCCGTATCCTTCACTTTCCTCAAGATATCAACGATTTCCGTAACCACAAAGAACGCTTACTGGCAGAAGCCTTCCTGATTGCTAATACACCACAGGCGGTGAATCGATCCGATGGCTTGGAATTGCCAGTTGTATGGCACGATTTATTGGGTCAACAACAGTGACACCACGTAGGAGAGGTTCGCGGCAGTCCTGTCACCCACCCAGACAGTCTACACGCAGGCAGATTAAACACACAAGCACACATTAACTCTCTACGCTTATTCGCACCTGGGGATCTTCACGTGGTGACCTCTGGTGAACCGTGTACCCTTACATCCCACTGGTAGCCTGTCTAGACACCGCAGGTGAAACACACAAACATGTGCTGGTTGATGGATGCCTAATTTGAAGCTCGTACATTGTAAATTTTCTGATTTAAATCGCTTGATAAAGGCACTGTCGATACGCTGCGAAACCGATAACTCTTTCGGTTTTTAACTCGTTTTGGCTTAACCAAGGAATTACTTAATAATTTCCCTCATGCTATTATTCGGAACAGCCAGGATTTTACCAGCCCATGAAACAACAGATGTCCAGGTAAACTGAATCCAATGTTATTTACAGATATCAATAAGGATACGGAGCATGCTGGAAAAACACGATTGAATACTTGTTTTAAACCCGGATCACAGAGCACGCCGTGAATTGGAAAAAATAACGAGTCAAACATAAAAACAAGGAGTGCGCATTGTCTTTTATAAGTTACACTCTAATGATATAAAGCCAATGTCATCCGGCAACCGCGGTTCACATTCTAGGAAAAATTTCGTACAGTCAAACATTGTGATCTGTTTGAAGCTTTTGCCACCCGGAAGTACAAGCGCGTGATATTTCTAGAAACGATAGACTGTAGAGTTGTTGCTACTGCGGCAATGACAATGCTTGCGAATTCTGGCATTTCGATTGTCTTTATTGTTTCATTTGTTTGTTTATGTTGATCTAAAAAAAGGTTTGCTGTCTGCGCACTTGAGAAAGCGCCGCGAAATATGTCGGCACATAAATCGTGCAATATCAATACTCTGTCTTCTACACTCAATGGGTGATAACAAATGTGTTTCAACATGGAAGTAGACATGACAAATAATCAGCATTGGTCAACTGAACACAAAGGCTTCACTCGCAAACCTAGTGGTCTTATTTCTTCGAGTTTACACGGGGTATGTGGTGTATGGGTTAAACAACAAGTGGTTCAGCGCAAGTCGCTCGTGGTCATGGACAAAAGACAGGCGTCCCTTGGATTCAGTCACTGTTACAGGCTAATCCGTTTCGGATGCTGCCAAACATGTAGACAAGACAAATGAGTAAGTGGGGGGAAAATACCTAAGGGGAACATGAACGCGGTCATACTTAACTGCGAACGCACAACTAACCCAAACAAAGTGGACAAATCAGATCAACCAATAGTATCAAAGAAGCAATCGACCTCGTCAAAGAATAAGAAGTCTCACGAAGGAACTAATCAAGTCTAAAATCAACCGGAAGCATGCAACTGGATATCACATCAAAAGGGTCAATAGTGACTAAGCTACACAATAATAACTGTTCAAGAATAGCAGCTATTCCGGTGCTGAGCTCGACGGACGGCCGAGTACAATGACTGGCCCATCAATTCTAAAGCAGAAAGTTTACAGAAAAATCTGATAAGTAAACAATAAACAGCGAGATTCGCGACATAAGTGAATCGTTCTGAGTGGCTAATCACGGGAAACACGGAGAATTTAGGACCTTGAGAATTATTTATGAAACTCCAAGATGACAACAAAAGAACGAGTTAAACCTACTTCTGTTGCCGATCAGTTAGGGGTGCTTAATGAAAATCAAACAATATTCACCTGTGACGAGGTGCTAAAACATAATACGACTATTACGGTCAACACACTCGCCATTCCAAAGTGTACTGTTATTATCAACCTCACGCATCTCCTAGAAACAGGAATTCATTTGTAATAACGCTCACGATGACCTTACTATTCCAGCTCTCGAGAAAACTTAAATGTACATATTGTTTTTTAGCAAAAAGCCCCTGGCAAAAACTTCATCAAAATGACATCAGACACATGGAGCTGTTAGTTTATAAACTATTAAATGACTCTTGTGGATGACGGCAACAATGGATTAGAATAGCTCAGAACCACCGCATCCAGGAACAAACGAGAAGAGTTTATGTAAGGCATAAACCAATGGCAATGATACTCATTTTTCCGGGTAGCTAAAAGCAATACAAACGGGATGATCAAAAGATGTGAATCAGATATACTGGGTAGTGTTGTGAATAGTCACATCTTGCGTAACTTACTGTAAACCACATTCCAAAGTGAACTTCACATCGGTGAAGTGTTGCCGTGCTTAACAAAGATAACATCAGAAATCGGTTGTTTGGACAAACAAATCTTAACTTTATACGCAAAAACACTCAAAAGTAGGAGACCTGTTCACCACAGACAACAGCTATCACTTTGTTAAACAATGTGGGATGCATTCACGAGCAACTTGAATAAACAACTGAACAGGTGAACTGAAGACTACTGTGAATGACAAGGACTGCCATGATGCCACTCAAACCCACTTAGTTCTGCCGACCAATGGAACAACCTGGTGCGTCACATACTATTGAGCATTTATGCATGTATGAAGCAGTAGATTGTGAGTCCAGTGTCACAGCCAACATGCTCGCCAGCATGCACGCACAGAGTAGGTTGGGACGCGACCTACAAGAAATTACCAAAGTTCAAAACGACTAACACTTTGTAGATAAGTAGACTAGTGGGTGGAATGCGATGTTACGCGTACAAAAGCGCACTTTGAGGACGCCGCAGCTGAGGATCATAAGATCTGAGACAGACGAACGACGGTATGGTGTAGAAGACAGAAAACAATTACCGGTGATTTAACCACAATGAGTCGGGCTCGTCTATCATCCATTGAGAGGGCTGTTTGTAGGGTAGGTGTAATTAACAGAACGGAGCACTGAAGCCCAAAAGCTTTCAGACGCGATTCAATTGGTTGTTACGCATGGAAATATGGAGTTCTAAGTGCTATTTATCATACCTATCTGATATACAACTGAACTAATATATATATATATATATATATATATATATATATATGTATATATATATATACAGGCGGGAGTAATTGAGACCTGCAATCTGCCAGATTTGTTGGTCAACAGTAGAGGTCGGTATTAGATATATGCACACACGGACAACCTGTAACCAACTGAATGATCTCAGTAAAACTGCATTCCGCCTAAACACGGTAACAGTCAAATCTGGAGATGTGTGCGTGTAGCTAAGTCACTAAACGATTGGCGGTATTCATGTCAGGATTATTCCGTTCCAATAATCGAGGCTAAAATGTGACTGCACAGTTAGTACGAGTAACTTGCGACGAGGAAGTGATGTGCGATATCGCCCACTGGCTTTCATATAGAGGAGTACAGAGTAGTGCCATTAAGCACAGTGTGTCGTCATAGAAACATAGTAAATCTCAGAAACACTGTGGGCTATTGCATGCAACAGGTCAGATTTCATCCCGATGAATGCCATTGGGTTGGACAAGTGTAAACTCAAATAAAAAATGTGAACCAGCATGATTGCCCACCCTATTGCTCCGGCATAGACTTGGATGTACTCGCGATCTGAATTCCGATCTCGATAGCGGAGAATAATTTGAGGCCTCCGAGTCTCAAACTGTAGCTGAGATTTGAAAGACGACGTGTCTGATAATACATGCTCCGTTCCGTCTGGAAGAAAAGACATGAAGACGTAAATCGGGTGCATTCGAGAGCTCAATGAGTTTGGGAAAAATTGTGAATGATGTCATGAACAGCAAATGGTTACACGCTTAAGGTGAACCAGATGGTAACAGAAAGGGACATACAAACAAGTGAGGTTACCGGGTTTAAGCGTCGAATGAATTTGATGCAAGTGTTTACTTGAATACAGATCGCTGGAACACAGTAATGTACCCACAAGAACTAGGCATATGAAATATGTGCCGTAAAAGTTATTTAACGACAGAATAGCTGTTTCAGAAACAAAAACGCATACAAAGAGAGAGAGAGACTTGAGTTCAACCTAATGATGTTCAGCATTTCAGCAAGGGTTAATACAACATGGATGCAATACTACCAAATTGGTTAAAATGCAGCTTAGTTGTCTGTGTTGTAGGTTTTCTAGGCATTTCTCGTAGGAATCAGATGATATACACAACGAAATCGCCATGTACATGTGACCCCAGTAATGGTTCTTGTTAACGGAAAGTGATCTACGAGAAGTTAGAGTGGTTTATCTTTAACGTATAGAACAACTATTAGCAGGCTATCACAGTCATTGGCAGGACGCACATACACGAATACACTCCACGAAGACTACCCTTATCAGTCGGCACTTCATGCGATGCGAACCTCGCACAAATTGAGGGAAGTCTATCAAACTTGGTTTACGACCGTTTAGGCAATTTCACATTTAAAACATCACCACGAACCCTGACGTCACTAAGTACATGTAGTGAGTGCTATGTTAAACAAACATTTATCCGACACCACCATACGACTTAAACAGGAACACTGCGTGATAAAGGCTTTTGATAGCTTATGACACAGACGGCAAATTGGCATAGAACAGACAAAGTCTCTTCATGCTATATCGTTGAGACAATACGAAAATGGCAGCAGGGCATTATTGTAAAACCACGAAACAAAAGTGGTGAACAAAAACGGAGTAAGAGAAAACAGCCAGAGACGCAAACCAATACATACAACTATAACGGAAAACGGAAAAGCGTCCCACGCGATTTTGACGTGTTTTGTTGTTGGTGCTTACACTTTATTGTAATTTTTTTAAAACCCTTACAGACCAAGTATGCACAATTTTAGGTAAAACAGATCTTGAACCAACGGTTACAACAGCACTTCCACCATTGATTTCAGAGTGCGGCCAAATCCTTCATCGTTGCCCGTGTGATGTTGCCATCAAATACTGGCAATGCTTCGCAGACAGAAATGGTGAGCCTGTGAATGTCATCCGGGCGGAACAGTCAAGATTTGTAACGGTGGAACAGTGGTCGCGTTAGACGCCCTGCTCATTAGGCACATACAAATGTCACATTAATGTCAGAGGTGAAGCTAGTAGTCCGAAAGCCAATTTCTCCATCCTTGCCCGTCAGTGATAATCCATGAAGAAGCCATATTCGAAATTTACGAGCAACCTCGTCAAAACCATACTCACCTTTTTCGTTCAATTCCACCAAACAGTAGGATTTTGCTTCGTCAGGAGGTAATTGGAACGCTTTTAGGGACAATTCAATCACTTGTTGTACAGAGACGCTTCGACCGAGACTCAGATAGCGACAATGCCGTTTACGATACCGTGAAAGTCCATCGTAGATTCGCACGTAATCTGACAAAGAATAATGATGCAGTTTACAGCGAACCTAGTAACAGTATTCTTAAATCAAATTTCAGAGCAAAATGAAATGGACGTAAAACAAAGTCACAATTTCAACGGAACATGTAGTAAAAGTATGTGATTCATCGATTTCTACTCAGTTAATGTATAAAAATTCAATTAAAACATTCGAGAAAACAATGGCGATAACTTTGAGCACGGCTGGCTCTTTTGATAAGATCCGAAGTGGGGAACTGGAAAAAGCGGAGGCAAATTCACAGCAACCATCCAACATAAATATATCCATCAGTAAACTATCAAAATGGCGATCAAATTTGATGATTCACCTTGACAAAGACAGAGAACAACCGAACAGGAAACACGAAATAATCAATTGACTGGACCGTGTACCTGACTCTGGCAGCCAAAATTTGATAACGTAAAAGACAATACAGCTTCCATCGATTTCGAATGGACAGTGGGCTAAAAATAAACGATCACACTGACTAATTGAGATGCTCGAGTGGACGGTATACTAACAGACTTAGCTTTTATGGATAAATGGTAGGCTTGGATGGATTGATAGGGAAACAGTCTCCATTATGATTTTTTCCCGAAAGTTACCTAACACGCCGAATACAGAAATCGACAAATGTAACCTGATAAATGTTTCTTATCGTTTTGTTTTGTTTTTGAAAAAGTTCGTGTGCTGCTGCCTGAAAACACAAAATTGTTGATAGACAGAAGAGCATGAACAACACTCTTGACTTGAAATGTTTGCACGAATTGCTCTCTTCGACGACACTCATCATCATGATAGACAGCAATAAATCAGTGGTTCACACTGACGCTTAACTGCCACACAACCACGAGGGAAAAAAGCAAACCCTGTACAGAAAAAGGACTAAACTATTAAAAATAGCTACGCCTCTATTCAATCTGTAAACATCAAGGTGTCTACACTTTACAAACGAACAACCAAGCTGTAAGTGAAAGTAAGGCATCACCAGCAAGACAACTTCATTACGACTTTCACTGCCCTGTGTCTTGAAATGCATTCATTCCACAGACACCTCGGTCAAACAACCACAACATTCACGCCATTGAGGCCGATTAGCCGCCATCTCACTTAACGTCTCCAGCCACCAACTCTGTGAGTAGCGAGGACCCCAGGCCGACAGAAGAACCCGATCTACAGTGATCATTCCCTTCGTGGACGATTTCATTTCCGTAAAACACGTTATCATCTGTCCACTTCACACCTTGAGCCAGTCGACCACTGTCGGCAAAGAGTGCTCAGTGTGACAGACGACTAGCTGGAATCCTTAGTACATGACCTAACCATCTAAGTCTGTACAAATGTAAGAACTGAACGAAAGAACTCGTTAGACAATCACTACCGAACACACGCTTCTTAATTTCCTCGTTCCCTGCTCGTTGGTACCACTCGATACGAGGTACCGGACACAGACATCGGTGGTCAAAAAACCTTAAGACAGTTCACGTTTTCTATCTTGAGTGACAAACATTCACTGTCCTGATGTTCAACTAGTAGAACCAAATGCACTAATTCGTCAAATTTCAACTCAGTTATCTATCGAAGACAGAGTAGGCCAGGTGTTTAGTAATATTCCGAATGGCCAATAAGTTCAACTTGAGAATAAAAGGAGGTCATAAGTCAGGTTGAAGAAAAATTAGAAGTGATAAGTAGAATAAGGTAGAAACTTCAAGAATCCATAGAAAATTCCAATCTTTCACAAATGACTTTCCAACGTGCATCTCCCGGCATTCGACTGGTCGGACGTTAAACAGTCAATCGGAATCCGCATGCAAAGTACCAGAGTAATTGTACCAGATCGTCGAACTCACTGTTGAGCTATGTGGTTGTCAGGAGATGACTGCCTACGAAGCGGAACTTGGACACCAATGGACATAACAACCTTCCCTCACCGACCGCACTTGTCTATACGTTTCACCACTCTACGGCTCGAACCCTAGTGCCACAGTGCAGAGAAAAATAAAGACGCCAAGCGATGACGTCACATCGATGAGTGTGTCAGTGGGACTTAGATTAAACTCCCCTGACTCATTACATCTTTCCAGATGTGGAAATAAGAATACACTACGTCCGTGGGTGAAAACACTGGAACAGAACAGTTTCTGTTAGAGTGACGCTTCATTCGACTAAACAAGACTATCACACAGATACGCTCAATCGTGCCAGGCACGCCAAGAGGTAGACGTCTGGCAAACCATGGTTTCTTGGTACTTCACATTGAAAGTTGGAATAAGGTCAGCATCTTTTTCCAAAACAAACCATCAATCAGACGGCAGAAAAGAGATGACGGACAGAACCGCCAATGCGCCAATGGGAAGCAATTAATGCTTCACTGGTCAGAACAATACGGTTAAACCTAGTACGTAGGAAAAGTAGCCTGACCCTAGCAAGTTGCATGTTGATGTTTACTGCACTTCAAACACGAAAATTCAGAAGAGCAGGAATTGACAGCACGTGCAATCTCCGCTCGATATTGATTGTATATTTCGGCTGACTCCGCGGCTGCCGACACAAGTTAGAATGCAGCAGGTATAATCCAAAACACGACGACCGCAGCGGCATTCCTGTTAATAGTAGACTTTTTGCCGTCCGTTTAGCAGCTTCTATCAAGGCCAATCCTAGGCGTACAGTTTGTAGAAGTCTTTCCTTTATGTTTGTTTATGCCTCAGCTGATTGCAGAGACGTCGGTATCAGAGACGCTTTTTTTACTCTCTTGGTGGATACACGGTCCCGATACAGTCATTCTGGCCAGAGTTATGAACGTTCAAGTCGGCAACCTTGGTAAGGACGTGTCTGGTTTAGGTGGCAGACGTAGGTCGGCATAACATACGCTTGCAAATGTGCGCTGATCACTGATTATCTTTGGCCAGCACTAATCTTAAATCGTGTGCGTTATTGTTATGCTTGGCGCCCTTCCTTGAGTTTAGGGGTGGACAGCATCTGTAGGAAACTGAAGCGTAGTCGTATCGTGAAACTTGGCTAGTGGAGCAAGTGGGAGAAATTTTGCTTCGGGGAATACTAACATATTCATCAAAGTTATCCCGACTACTAGTACACGGCGACCGTCTGTCAGTAAAGCTATCAGCGATACAGATGGTAAACTCATCGTCAAAAAATCAAAAAAATTAGAGGTTTTAATGGAACACTCCGAGAATCATTCTGCCTAGTTTCTTGCTTCTACTGTTTTACCGCAACACACTTCCATTGTAGTACTCTAGTCTATAGATTTAGGATCATTCATTAGGACTGAGGTCCACAATTGCATTTCGATTCTGAAACGTAATAGCGCCGTTATCCCAGATGATCTCGTGCCGACATTTTTCGAAGAAGGTGGGGAGGCGTTAGTAGAGGCCTGTACTCAGAAGTTTCAACCTTGTAGGATATGGAGAACATCCAGCTCTGCTGAAGTCACTCAAAAATAGTTCTCCCATTCAAGAAAGGCTTCGGGAGATCTCGTGAAAACCATGGGAATATTAATTTGATCACAATCGATACTAGGATTCTGATTTAAATTATAGTTCGCCGACTAGTTGCAGCTCTGGAGGCAGACGTGATGGAACAACAGGCAGAGTATGGTCCTGGACAAGGAAGTGTTAACCCAACTTTCACTCTTCGTCACATTCGGGTGCGGCATCATACGTATCGCTAGATAAAAATCGCAGTTTTTCTTGACGGTAATGATGCGTTCGACACAATCGATCGATCTACAGAATCGCTTGAAGGCGGGGATGTACTCAACCGGTTTGTGTACATATTTTCGACTCTACAGTCCCACAATTCAGCTCAGCTTAGTACCCACGATGAACCATCTGACCAGTTTCAGTCCCAACCGCGGCCTGCATCAAAATTGTCCGCTTTTACCATTTTTGCTTAATTCTGTCTCAGACAAAGGGACTGTCCGTGGTAATAACAAAATATCGGTATGGATATCCCACCTGGTAGAATACCAAATGACCCTGAATGTGTTGACGACAAGATGTAATTGTTTGACAATTTCCAAGCATCATAGACAATGCTACACGCTATTTAGTACTTTGTTTCATATTTAGGAAATGCACTTTGCAGTCCCGAAGTGTAAAGTGCGTCTGGAAAACTTCTGTAACATTTTTGTTAGATACTAACTTATGGTGGTTGTTGACCAGTCTGTGTAATTAGAAAATTGCATCAGTATCCGCGGAAACATAAGCAATGAATTAGAAGCTCAGATCTCTTAGACTAAGAAGGTAGTCGTTAATCTAAGATAACTCTGACGACAGAGAAACATTTCACTGAACCTTGAGGGTCATATATATAAAGCAACTGTGAAGATTGTAGTACTTTATGGTGGCGAAAACTGGCCACTCAGCGTAGAAGATGTCAGCCGTCTCCAGGTATTTCGCCATCAATTGCTCACATCGTGTGGCACCAACGGGCAAGCAACAAAAAGGTTAAGAAACAGGTAGTTAGTAGTGATTGCCGACTAGGTTCTTTTGTTCAATCTTCAGGTTTACACAGACTTATATAGTTATGTCATAAACCAAGAATGTCAGTTAGTCATCCGCCAACGCTGCGGCCGACTGGAGAAGGGTGCGGGGTGAAAAGATGACGACCTGCAGTGAGTAAATGAGATCGCTCATCAGGATATTAATTAGGTTTGTCTCCGGGGCTAGGGCCGTCGCTACTCACACAGTCAGTGGCTGGAGACGTTTGGTGAGATGATGGCTAAGCAGGCTCAATGTCATGATTATCGTCGTTGTTTGACCGAGCCGTCCCTGAAGTAAGTGCGCTTAATGGCATGGGGCAATGGAAGCCGATACCTTATTTCCACAACACCTTTAGCTCGTTTGTTGGTTAACAAGGTGTAGGCTCCCTGCTGTTTGCAGACTGAATAGAGGCATAGCTATTTTTAGTAGTAACGTTCCCTCCCCTCCCCTTCTTTTTTTTCATGGGTGTTAAATGAGTGAGAATCACTGCTGTATCGCCGTCCGTGATGATGATGTTGAGAATCTTTACATCTTTACCTCAAAGCAATCGTTAATTTAAAGGTATGTGGCACTATGTGTTAGAAAACGTTAAGTATATGTTCCGAATGTTTGTTTTTCACACTGAACCATTCACTTATAAGGAGCACTTGCTTATAGCAACCTCTTTGTCAAAAACAATGCAAATTTTGTGAGAAAAAAGACGTAGTTTTAAAGTAACCGGTACTGAGAGAAGATCGAGACTAACAGTCTCCACATGCAATGCCCACACCTCTCTGGAATGACTCATTTTCTGACCTCATAAGAGTGGTTGTATTAGGAGAAATACTGCATAAAGACCCCCTTTAATTACAACGTGACTGATAGCAGCAGTTAATTAGGCACAAGCGAACCATCATTTTTAAAGGCCTAGCAGTGAACGTTTGTGAATATTGCTCTTCTGATGCAACCCCCTCTCACTCCATTTTGCTAATCATTCAGATCTTGTTTGTATCAATAATTAAGTTTGCAATATCAATTTTTCACTCCAAGCATACACCTAACTTCACATTGTGCACCTTTTCCACTCTATGACTCTGTCAATCGATCTGTGTGAGGTGGTGTCTACACTCATCCACGCAAGGGTGGTTCCACGTTTTCACTTGTTGCGTATACACTTCCTACACATTATACAACTTCTTTTTTCTCCGATTTGTTGTGCCGATCATTAAGCCCGACAATGGAATCAGACATGATTTAAACTATTCGCTCTTCTTACTGGGATGGTTCAATGCAACACAAACACAATGTTATTATGTAGTATATATTACTTGCACGTCTGAGTTTTTTTTCAAGCCGAAGGGGAGAAAACACTGCTTTGCGTTTTGGGTGAGTGAATGTATGTTCTGAAGCAGCAAAAAATTAAGGTTCATGAGAAGCATTGCATCCTGACTTCTGTCAGTGTGAAATATAGTGTCTGTCTACGTCCAGAATGTTCAATTCTTTCTATTACCGTAGAGTATGTTGGGTGTTCGATGAGACAGTTTGACAAACAGATAAGGGAATGTCACCCAACATGACCTAGGAGTAGACTCGAACATTGAACATCTGTGGAACATCTGCGGAACATCTGGCCGACATGGGTGACATCATAAAGTTTAACCACGTAGGGTTATCAACAGAATGCCCGAACACAAGTTCAGGTCAATGCAACGGTAACAGACTGCGACGGCTGAAGCAACCGTGAGTAGATTACTACGCACTAGATTGCCACAAGTTCATCCAAGCTTTTGAACTCCGTCGACTTTATCAAACCTCACGCCATTCACAATGCACACGGAATATCCAAACCAGTCAACTGATAACCTGTTTCGAATGGACTGTTTTTTCCTAAACAAGTGGTAGGTAATATATTTCAAGATTCAATCAACATGTACCTCGTTATCAGTACAACGAATTGTCCGGAACCTAAACATTTGGAGCAGCAAGAAGGCGAAAATTCAAAATACCACTGGGATAAACTAAACTGAGAACGAAATTCATACATCAACGCCGGATTTGCAGGATCAAATGACTTAACTGGTTAAAAAAAACCGTATGTACATAAAAATCCACCACAGCTCACCATCAAAATCTCGATCGAACTTGTCTTTCACAGAACGGCGGTCGACGGTCGATTCCTCAGGACTGTCACCACTGCTGGAGAATTCGTCAGTAAACGATGGGACTTCAGCATGAAGGAGTAAATGGCAAGCGAATAATTACTATTTGAATAAGCCACTTGACAATTATGTATGTACTCACACTAAATGAAAACAAAAAACACGCACTTGACTAGTGTATATTTAAAAACGACTTGCATGCGAATGGATATTCCTTATTTCAGTGAGGGCAGTAAATCTACTTTTAGGATAACGGTTGACCAGAGTTATAATGTTCGCACTGAAAAAAACTCCAATCCTATCATAAATCCTGATGAAATACAAAGGTATTACTAAAGATAAATCACCCCAATCAGTGTTTTGAGTGAAACATGATAATCTAGAATTCGATTTTCCTTACAGCCTAACTGCTCGATTAGGTAATCGACAGACTATTAGGGGATCATTTGAAGTATGAAAACTAACATACCGGGTGATCAAGTTACTTTGATTTTGTAGCTATTCATCTATCTGGACTACTGGGCAAACCGTTGAATATTCAAGGAGTACTGAACGTAAAAGTAACGGTATATGATAGGAAACAAACACGGTTGGTCGTAAGCAAAACAATCAGTCAAAAGACAGCATAAAGTCGAAGCAACCAACGAACTAATAATAAACAAGAAAAACCGAGTCAACAAACGCTCAAAATTACAGTGTCCATTTACGAACGATACTTCAACCCTAACAGTTGTCCTATATAAATTGTTTTCGGTGGTCGTTTTTGTTGATACCAATCAAAACGTCCTTAAGGAAGGAGTAAAATAAAAAATGAATCGCATCGGAAATGAAAACACAGTACATGCACTGGTCTACCTCCAAACAATGTTTCTGGTTGGGGTTTCGCCATTCCAATAATTTGTTCCACCAACAAACTGGTGCGTGGGAGAGAAACACAACTTGGTGGAAGTATGATATCCCGCAGGACACCAAAATCACATTCAGCAGGCAAATTCTTTTTGCATGAGCAATGAGCCTGGAAGAAAAAGTAAATATGTACGATGTATTCGTTACTCGTAAAGAGAGTTCGGTATTGAAGAGGAAATTAACGTATTGTCATGTAAATAGGCACAGTTAACACCACAGGTCTTCAGAACTGTTAATTTAGGACACACGCAGATAGATAAACTTTTAGATACAGCTGAATTGGAACCAATGGCTAATGCTGCTTTCCCAGCTGCAAGTTCGACAGCAAACAGCAACGTTGGTGGATTCCAGCGTGAACAGACTGAGAAAGCCTGTCGCGGCAATGACCCCCTTGGATCATTTGATGGATTCAATAAGAAACAGTGGATAGAGTAGGTGTGTGAATCTAGATGTCAAATTTCTGAGCCCCCTGAGGTGGTTTTATAGCTCGGTTAGTACGACGCCTGCAGATTCTGGACATGCTGCTACCGTCGCAAATTCGAATCCAGTCGAGGTCAATATTTTCACAATTAGGTATCTTCTATGTTATCTAATAAGACTGTGGCGAGTAAAAAAACAAACCAACAAGATATAGATCATACTTACTTGGAGAAAAAGGGGTGAACGAATGAGACTGAATTAATTAATCGGTAAAGCCTCTTGCGAACAAACAACAAAGTTGCAAGAACATGACAAACTCCCTGAGACGTGAGCCGCTCCCCTACATTTCATCCACAGACAACCAAATGCAAGTCTCACGCCACTGTAACCCGACTAACCGTTACATTGTTGTATAGCAAGCAACTTCATTTGAGTAGTATAGTGCGTACATTCGGGAACTAAAAAGCAAGTCTCAACACCAGCAAGACGATGGACCAGGGACGACTATTGAGACGATCTGTACGCATTATGGGGGCAGTGTCAACAAGGCGAATGACAATGTGTTGCTGCCCCATATGTGTGGAAACACGTCAGTCATGCAAATGAGTGTAGGCTTTCGTGGCCCTGTGTTTAACCACAGCCTATAGAGGATTTTATGCAACAAACGTTTTGTGATCACAACAACAAAATCTCCTACTGCATCCAGCTAGATGCCAGATGGATCACGAGGATTATGGCCTAAGAGTTGATCATCACTTATCATTCCTAGCTTGCAAGTGGTCGCTTTTATGTCCGGCTGTCCAGTCATTGATCAGTTACTTCGGAAAATATGGTAATGAACTAAGGGCTCAAACAGGAGTGCATGACATGTCCCGCGATTGGTGGACATCCCTAATACACGATCTAACTGTTAAAGCTTAAGGTGAGTGAAATCGTTTGATTCTGAATGGCAAACGCGAGTATCTAATCATCTACTGCATATGCGTTAATGTCATCTCAGTGAACAGTGGTGCACCATCTATGAAAACTATTTCAATATGTTTACTTACATACAGTAACTAGGAAATTCCCACCCGCCCGCTTCAGAGTTGATATCAAAACTACTGCATCTACTGACTCCTGAGTACCAACAGTTGTTTGTACTAACCGTGGAATCGGAAACGTGAAAGCATGAAACTCATTCCGTTTGTGATTTCTTTGTGTACTTCAATTCGAGGTAATTCATTTCTTATCGTAGTTTCCTTGTTGAACTTTATGGAATACACGTGGATTACAATTTGATTTCTGGACATGTCTGTTCTGTCTCTAACTCAAAAGTAACTGATCAGTAGACTCAACAAGATGCCACATTCACAAACAAGGAATTCAGCAAGTTTGAAGTTCATCTTCTTCAACGGCCACTATTCCACACAATCAAGTAAAACTGCCTCAAGTGCGACCCTGCCAAGACAGCCCTTACGTTCAAATGAAGAGTTTTTTGATGCTCTAAGTCATAGGGCGCTATATCGGCCGCAAAAATACAAGCTCCGGATTCAACTTCGACTGTCGCCACTCCACAAAACACCTTCCTGTACAGATGCATCCAACAATAATATGAAAACACTTTTTGACAAAACACAGCCTATTTTCCATCACACAGCCCGCGCATGGCCCATATATGAAAATCCACGTTTGGGGATAAGACAACTGGTCAGGGTCGGTTGGCGTCGCCTAACAAGTTCTGGTCAGTTTGAAACACTGGTTCCCACTGATAAACTTGAAAAAGGCCAATAATAGCGTGTAAGATGTCTTGCGCATTGACATTTCGTTCGCATCTCATCGGTTACTTTTGCGAAATTGACATACAAATTATATAGAGAGGAGGCAAGCAGCTAGGCAAAATCGATCTAGTCATGACTGGGACAGTCAGTCCGGTGACCAAAGCGGAAGCAGTAAGATGCAACTGAAGCGTACTGATTACCAAGAACATGAATAGAATTGCTGTGGGTCGAATAGGTGATAGGAGTCCAAAGAGAGAGATGGTTCGAAACAAAACAAAAAGCCATAGAGATTGAGTGGAATTTGTGAGATAGGGTTAGAAAATCTATA
>LUCH01002509.1:74039-89234 GCA_013368495.1 Paragonimus heterotremus
TGTCATACAACACTACAAACCCCGCACGCAGTGCTCGGTTTGACAAGTTACAACTGATAGTTGGGAGTGAAGCAATTAGATTGTGAAACTGAAGAGAGCCTCAAAGGATTATCGGAGCGTGTGGAGTGTCAGGAAAACCAAACATCAGAACATGTAGGCTATAACCGCTGAATCTTGGCATGTACAGATAGCGCCTATGGCTACTGATAGGCAGTGCTGGAGACTAGAACATTATTCGAGGGTTCAGTGTTCATCGCAATTTGATGGACTAATTATGGCACTGATGAGTAAACCATAGCAGAAGGGATGACTATTTCTCTATTATCGGCGTGGCTGCTGCTGACCACACTAGTTTAAGTGCAACAGACAATATCCAGTGGATTAGTCACCTTCTTCGGGCAAATGTGCCCCGTAAGTCACAGTGATGAGATCTGACTAACAGCTCTCTTGATGCCGCATCCAACTGCGAACAGACTCTGGGAAGCAATAAAAAACAAGCCAAGAGGTTCACTCCCGAACTAACTAAGACCATAGTGTCTCTTGCAGACCGACTGGGTTACAAAAACACACAAGTCCTTGAATGGTCAAGTATCACCAAGTAAAAAATGAGATCGTGGCCAATCGATCAAGTAGGTTCATCCGAATGCTTTCAGTACGGACCTTTATCCGCCTGATACAGACAGCCTGAAAGAGACCGCCCATTCTAATGTGAAGTCCACAACTATTCCCAAGGTTTGTAAAAACAAACTAGGTTTCAGTCATGCACAAGTTAAGAAATGCATCAGAGTTGCAACCTCTTCCATGGACAGTGTTAACCATCCCTATTTTCCTTACTTCACTACATCTAACGTTGGCTATTGGACTGCGAAAGAGTCAAGTAGAACACAGTAATGACCCTTTGAATAAACGTTCGGTCGTCAAAAAATATCAGTGTTGAGCGTGGTTTGTCGGCTGTTAACATCAAATCCCTGACAGTTTGTACTGGTGTAGATTAACCTAACCTAGTACAGCATTGCGACTCTAAGGACGATGCCGTTCACATGCACATGGTACAACGTGCAAGAAGTTCAATAAAATTACTCAACCTCTTTGTTCCTTTTCTTAAAATGAGACTGTCCGATCGAAAGTCTATCCGTCAAACCGGTGCTGACTGGCTCGAATTGATCACACGGAAGGGGGGGGGAAGGGTTGGCCATATTATCCTGTGCCTGTAACAAGCGTTAGTGATAGTATGAAGGGATGCCAGAAACTAATCAATATGTGATGACCCGTTCTATCCCCCTCGAACTAGGTAAGCCAGTAAACATGAGGGATCGACAACCAACTGTTGTCGGTAGAGGATTGTACGACAGACAGCTAATAGACAGGCAGACAGACATCGGTAGTGGCAGCCAGCCCGTTCAATCCACTAGGCTAGGCAAATGCTGGACAGGCGTGAGCTAATGCGCATAGCTTGAGAACAGTTAAAAAAACGTTGACCACATCTGGGAAAACAAGAGGAAGAGAGAATAGTTGCAATTGAAGTGAATGTAACAAGACAAACAGTGTAACTGATACATTAGTAAACAAACACAAGCACGTGCTAGTTTCCCTAAACAGCTGAGTTTAGGTTAATTCTGTGTACCATAAAACACACTTCGCTGTATGCAGCGCAACAGTACCACTGCACGAAAATATCGAGTATTTTTATGCGTAGTATAGTAGGGATAGAATGCCGAACGAAAAACGCAGTTCGTCAAAGTATACATCGATCACTTTCGAAGAACTCCTCTATTGGCCTACTTCATTGAATTAAGTAGATGAGTTGGCAAATTTGATCAGTTTGAATGCTTGGCTAAGGTTAACTGCTTCATCAAATGAGACCAAGGGACCTAGATGGATCATCTGTAACCAGTTAGGGCTGATCGTCCACACAAAAAAATGGGTAGATACAATGGATAATATTACATATGATTAAAATCTGACCACACCCCTCATATTCAACCACAATCGGTGCATTTCATTCGATACAATTTGAAAAGAACCGATGCAAATCCGCACCTCATCACCTGTTGACATAATAGCTACAGACTGCGATTGAATGATCTGCTTTACTTAAGTGTTCAAAAACACTCGACTGGAAGGAGCCAAAACGTTGCTCGTACAATGGGAACTGTGCTCGAGTGTGAGAGTAATGCAACTAACATCCATAAGCCCAAATCACGTACTTCCTATTCGTATAAATACTAATGTCATAACTGTCAATTAAGACAATGAGATGGTTAAATAAAAAGTGGCCTAGTGTGTAAGTTCGAAAGTTTGGCATACTCTCCTAGTTCAGCCTATAGACCGCGCCTGATCAATCTGCTCCGGAGGCCGGTTTGGATCCAGGTGAATGTCTAAATTTTCACATCCAGATCCCTTCATGAATGGTCAGTCGGTTACACTGCTTACTACAGCATAACACTGTAAATAAAATGTTTTCCACAGATAGTGTTCTCTTTGACAAAACACAGCTCTTACTTTCACATCGTAAAGCCAGAAGATCGTCTACTCGTTTACGACAAATATTGCAGAATTTTCGTTTGAAATGACCAATCTCTGACCAGCAATGCGGAACAGGGTCCTAAACAGGAAACATGGAAAGAATGTAATGGATACAGTTACAAACTATGAAGTTCTTCATGGTTTGGGCTACAAAATTAGATAGTTTAAATAGTTACTAAATACCGAACGAGTCTTTCGTCACTGGCAACTTATGAGAATGTTCACGCAAGTATATTTGCCTCAACTGAACCAATGCGTAGCCACGTGAGGAAAAACTAGCTCCATAAAGGTTGAGTGAGAGGAAGAACAGTTTTGAGAATATGATCAGAAAGTTGTTCAACAGAACAGGCAAAATACCGTCTCATTACTTCCGCAAAGTTGACGTGCATTGGTCAACAATAAATTAAATCGATCAGGTAACTCTGACGCAGAATTTATACATACTGATAGCAGGGGCGCTTCAAAGTCGCACTTTACCCAGCCACTCAGAAATCGAGAGGGTACACCTGCTATTTTGAATGATAAATTGCTTCCTTTTTACTGGATGTAGGAACAACATTATTAATTAGTTAACTGAAGTGACTCTAATCAAGAAATATCAAACGACAGTTTCTAATCACTGCAGTACGCTTGAGTACATCTGTCAAGATGTCAAACGCTTGCCTTTTATCAGTTATGAAAAGATACCCTCTTACAGGATGACCAGAAGCAGAGAAATACCGGTTCCAGCAGTATACAGCACACATGTGTCAGTTATTGATTAACATACTCATGAGAAATTAAATCGCAGTCATTCACTCATTCATTCGTGCAATCATAGACGCCTTTGAACTGTAACGGATGACTGGGGCTCCAGCCGTCGTTCACCACAACAGTGATAAGGAATATTCCAGAAGAAAAACTGTAGCAGAGTAAAGAGGACACAAACGAAACGTACAGACTAAACCTTCAAACCAACGCGTGTGTAGCAGCTAACAATTGCTAATAAATTCGAACTGGTGCCAGAGGCACTGGAAGATCACCAGGGTCGCTTAACTTCCATTGGTTCTTTCATTTGAAATCGGAAATAGTCAAACGATTAGGCAGGAGTGTCCTTTGACGTTTGTGAATTTACTTTTCTGACCACAACTTCGTTGTCCGAATACGTTTTTATTACATTGTCAAGCTGTTTACAAAAACAAGGACACATCTATCAGGCTGATGTTTCTTGCTTCGTGCATTAATCAAATGACGCTGTAGTCAAATGATATGTATTTATAGGTTTTAATTAGATACAGGCAGTCAGACAGAGAGAGGGACGGCGTAATATAGCAGGCAAGCCACAGGAACGAACGAACAGGTAAAACTTACCCTGATCAAAAATGGAACGATGCAAGTGCAAGCAGACACAACCAGCCGCATGCACTTTTCGTGGACCAGAAAGTTGCATACTACAGAGAAGATAAAAGAATAACGTTGAAGTACGCGGTACATACAGGTTTTTATGGACAATGTTTTACAAAACTCATCTGTCAAATAGAGATTTCTGGAAATAACCAGCAAATTGTGAAATTACAGATTTATCCAATGCTAATAAACCAGGCAGAATGAAAGACGTCAGGAGAGATTATGGCCAATCGAGTTCAGTGAAATGTGTGTTAACGTTAAATGGCTGATTTGTTTGTCAGATAAGCACACCTGATGAAGAAAAAGCAATCTACCGAACGCAAGTTTCCACAAAATTCGTCGATAGGTCGTTTAAGTTCTAAAGACCAATTAATGCATTTTGGCTGAAACATGAAAATAACATGACCACAACTGAACTACAAAGCAGTGATCAATTCGTATCTACCTACCCTTAGGGTGATTTGGACAGACAGTCTGTGTAAACTTGGTTTGAATAAACTGCGTCTGGGTGAGCAGGCGGGTTACAGGTCTGGGAAGTTCAAGGACTTGAATAAATTTCGTACCATAACATAACATATGATAGGTGACCGAATCGCGATCGCTCCAACCGTCACGCTACTTCAGCATTACAGTTGATCTTGGCTGCTATCTCCATGCGTTACCGATTATCCGAAACGATTGGCCATGATTTGCGTTGTGATCCGTGCATGCTGGGTGTTCTACAATGATACTACACCATTACTCGGGCTGCCATGAAAAATTCATTTAAATCCTTAAACTTCCTTGGTCCTCCGCTCATCTACGTACCAACACATAGACCATCTAAATGTCAAAGCCAAGTTCATGTGTTCGCCTGATGTCACTTCATTGTTCGAAAGTGTGCTGTTGAAGTAAATAACCAACCATTTATGTGACTACATTGACAGCAAACCATTGACTCCGGCTTTGCCTCCGCGACATACCTTCGGCATGCAATTTAACTGGTCGTTCTATTAAAGGATCCATGGAATATTTAAGGATTTCCCTCGACCTTGTGTTAGTTGATATAGTCATCAGATGGACTTAAAGCTACCAGATGAAAAGCTCAACTGATAATCTATGTCCCACCACCCTTAAGTGAATGATATACTCTTAACAAGTAGCTTGAATGAAGTGGATGACGTTTTACGCATGTTCAGTAAAGCTCATTCTTCTATACGGTTCATGCCATAAACAAAAATTGGACGGTCCGCCACACTCCTTCGAGACCAGTAGAGACAGACGATTAAGCAGCTCACCGAAGGTAACATAAACAGAGCTACCCACCAAATTTAATAACCTTGAGTTCTGAGAACAAAAAAAGAATCCAATTTATTACTTCACAGATAGAGCAAAATAAGTGCTACAATAAACGTCATCATAAAGAGAAATGTTCCCAATGCTGACGCACTGGAGCAAGACTATCCACAAAGATATTCTCAAGAGAACGATCACCACGCCGCCAGATTTCCAGAGTACAGAAACCTATGTTTGACTTTCTTCTCTTTCAAAAAAGTTTTTTGTAACATTTCTCATTCGTAGACTCCACAAATTATTGCAGACAAACCTCGTGAACGTTACATCGCGACCAAGGTTCACGATCACGTGTACGCTGTTTCCCAAGGTGAAAAACAAAATCCTCTGTCCACGTTCAAACTTTGGTCCTGTTTTTTCTACCGTTGATGTGTAGCGGAGTATAACGAAAGCACGACGAGGCCGATCAGTACGTGAATAAGAGCACCTCCTACCACAGATTAAAAGTAGAACCGCTGTGTAATATCTACCGTACACGGGTCACAACGGAAACCATGGTCAGTCGTTTCAGATAATCAACAAAGCGCCCAGACAGCAGCCAAGGTCACCTGTAATGGTGAAACAGCGTGACGGTTGGAGCGATCGGCCACATTATCTTGTGCCATGCTGTGTAACGAAATTTATACAAGTCCTTGGAATGCTTAGATATCCTATTCATCTGACCACCAATACGCATGACATTCTGTCTAACCCACACTATTGGTGGATAGGATGAAATTGATGGCCTTCTAATCGTTCGAATTTTATTGCGTTATTCTTAAGTTTTGGCCAACGTGTATTATCTTGCTTTTGAAAGTACAATAACTTGATGAACTTTTCAAAAAAATACACTCGGCAACTGATGTTTTTCTCGAATGGTCGTAGGAATATTTTGAAACAAATAACAAACCGGGACACTGGAAACCATAAGGAAGTTGTATTCTTGCAGATACCGTCGTATTCATGTACAGTTAAACTGCTCGTTTGAAAGATGAAGCCGTCTCGTATTGACTGCTTGGAATTAGATACGGCGATTTTTGTTAATAACGTTTCAGTCACCATGTTTTCTATAACATTAGGGTATAAACATTTTATTTTTCCACAATCAAATGGTAGTTAACCGGTGAAATCAGAATATACTTCCAGCTATTATCAACTCACTTCTTAACTGTTATATGCAGCTGTAATTTATTCATGCAAACGGAACTCACATAATTCAAAGAGGATTTAACTGCATTTGCAGAAACAACAGGAACTAACCTTCACATATCATACCAGTAGTGCCTAGAATACCCCAGATTAGATCGGAACAATGATGACATGCGGCTGGTTTGTGCAGGTTCTTTTTCACAAATGAATGACCTTGGAATGAATCCATTGAGGTGTATCCTCCCCTATGAACACAAAAGCAACATCAAATAATAATCAACTATTGGGATAAAACCTAACAATTAGAGAAATCTTTTGTTACTGGTTGAAGTTCAGTGATAGTGTGAATCTTTGTTAAGAACTTGTACAATATCGAATTGCATAAATATGAGTGTCTTGAATGTGGACACAACAGATGAGACAGAAAGGTGACAGATTGATGGCCACATTTTAAGCTTATTGGAAAGCCTCAACCGGCAGAAATAAAAGAGAGTTAGTAGAAGTAGTCCGTTGGAGTCAGATTATTTATTGTTAAGTATAGATGGCGCTTTATACGGAACAACGCGCGTCTTGTCAACAACGTTTCGAATCTGAGGTGCAAACTGTAGTATGAAGATTACTCTGCCTTTCATAGTGATCATACAGCATGACAATTACAAACGCGTCTTAAGAAACAGAAACAGAGCAAGGAAACAAAACCATATCACAAAGTAGAAAACGAAGAGGTGGGAGAATGATTGAGTTACTACCGCGTACGCTACCTTTAAGAAGCATAACATAAGAATTAGGAAGCTACCGGCTCTCGTAAGGGTGCTGGCTTGTTAACGTCGTCGGTTACCGGAAAAATGAGGTGACCCAAAACAATGGACCATTTACCCTAGTTGAAGTTGCGCCGATTTACCGGCTTCATGAGGGCTTCTTGCAGTTGGCAAAAAGTTGGCAAACAGTATCAAAGGTTTCTGTTGAAATCGATATCCCTAAAAGTCATGTGCAACCTCATAAGTCAAATTGGCGTCGATCTAGATCGACCAGTAGAAAGTGCACACAAAAAGAATTTAGCCATGTCACTTATCCAAAAATCCTTCGCTGAAAATTTTACAAGTATGGGCGGAGTGGGTCTAAAATTACACACTCACTTTATACAAGATTGAGCATTGTTTCCTTCAGTTACCGAGTCAACAGGGAAAACCGCTTCCCCTCCGGTATCTACGGAGATATTATCCATGGCAAGTGTCGGACAAACCGGGAAGTCGAATCATTTTTGGAGACACTAATGTGGGTAGAAAAGAGAATAGGTTACACTTTTTCCCCAATATTAAATAACAAAGTGAAATATTCAATACCTGCAGTGCAACCTACTATTATAATCGAAACAGACCACGGTTGTCGACTGAGATCACAAAATTCGGTGCGCCCTCTCCAGATCCTACCAAGAGTGAACAACCAGGACCAATCCCCATATTTTTTATGGAAACTCCTGATGGTCGCTGTGGAAACTCCTCTAGAGCAGACATCTCTAACCATTTTCCCAATACGAGGCACTTTAGAGCGAACAAACAGCCTATCCCTCCGTTTGATGTCAATCTTTGTGTGATTGACGCCCGGCAACACTAAGGTACAAACTATAACAGTTACATCGTAAAAAGCTGTGAGTTGTTTGACAATTTACGCTGCAGTAATTTGCCTTTGTGGGGCGCACCAGAACCTGCCTGTCGCGTACGAGGTTAACAGACGCATGCACGTAGGCGTCATGTACCAAACTGTTTTGGAGCGTCCAACGCAATAAAACAACTAGTTCAGCTAGCACGAACATTTATCTGGTCTTAAGTGTTAGCAAAACTAACTGAGAAACCGAGCTGGATATCGCAAACACAACTAAGAATGGACGTTGCGAACGCATGATGTGCGAATGCCCTACCTAATCAGACTAGCCGCGTTTCGGACTGCTTGTCTGCATTCTAGACCAGAGACTGCATAGGCAATAAGATTAAAAGTAACTAGACGTAATCGGAGTGTCAGCTAACAAGAATTGTCCACCTATGGAGTCAACGTCAAAGACCTTGGAAACAGCTCTATGACTGTGGAAAATTGCAGCGGAATTTGACGCTGGTATGGTACAGTTACAAATGATTCTGAAGCATAAAGAAAGTTGTACAAACCACTGGGTGCATGAAACTTCGAGTAAGTGGACGGCTATGTATCCACAGTTACACGTTCCGTAACATCAACGACTTCCAGTCACAGAATTGCAGTTTCGGGAGATAACGAAAAGAAGTTTTGAGAAATCCAACAGCTTTCCGCGCAAGTAATGGTCAACTTTTCAAGTTTCAGAAGGGCCAAAGAGATGAGTCACAGCTGTTAAGCGATGAAGCCACAAATATCTCAAGCGAGAACATGCAGATCGGGGCAAACGCGTGCCAAAACTACCCGATGTCTACCAACATTGAGACGATTTCAATCGCATCCAAACAAGTCAGTTAATGAATCCGCTCCGACTATCATCAAGGGTTAATCATCAGGAGTCATCAATAGTTGCCAGTGGGTTAAAAACGCAGGAGTTCAGCTAAAGATTGCCGTTTAACCGACGAGTAACGCCAGTGCTGAAAGGCTTGAGCCTAGAAAATGTGGAAAGCCCAGCCAGCAGAGAAATATTGATCATTAAAAACTTGCTGTCAGGTATGAAGCTAATCAAAAGTTAGCCAGGTTGAAAAACTAAATGAACTGGTGCTCGAACAGCCAAAAATTGTCCTTTTCTTAGAAGATTGTTTAGATCATTAGCACGCTTGCTTTGACAAAATAAAGCCTGAAACACTGGGTTCTCTATAACAATCTCGTCACAACGGAAATGCGTATGCTGCGATACGTTAACATTTCGTTTACGCTCAGCAACCACAAACATGAAACATGCGGACTGTAAACAGCAAAGCAGCGGAGACACAGAATTGACACATATACGTTCAAGTCAGATGTATTGATCTGGAGATAACCCCGGTCTGCTTGATGTACGGTGTCTAAAATTCTTCCTAGACCACTAATTCGCATTGCACATTGGATCCTAAGGACTTCTACCTGCCGTCTGCCTGTTGCATGCAATCATGTGGCTTTGTTTACCTGCTTGTTGGTCTAGGCCCACCAATGACGCCATATACAGTTCCGGCTTGCTGGTTCGATTGAAGGCCGGATCTTGAAGCTCCACAGATATTCTCGTCTATAGACATCCTACAGTCTTGCACAAGATCTATTGAAACTTCTGTATAATATACAGTGTCTCATTTATCCGTATTTTTAGTTTGCGTCTGATACTTACTGCATGTACTTGCTAATCTTTAATTTCGTACACGTACGTACCAAACAAGCATCGTGTTCTCAACTCCTCGGCCGCCCGACCGACAGCTTTAGACACATTTGAACACACAATGCCGACTGGGGAGATCGGATCAACACAATTTCGGTAATGAACAGTAATTTCGGGTTTTGACTGCGTGACAATATTTTGAGTAGAATAAGTTAGTCATGAGGTGTTATGAGGTGCCTAGTGATTGATATTGCGAAATTTTGAGTAATCGGTTGACCGATGTGATAGCATTGCGTCAATAGCTGTGTTAACGATTTTGAGTAGTGTTCTGTTACCTGCTGCGGTAGCCATTGGTCTATACTGCCTACATAACCGCCACCGAAATCGCCAGTACACCCGTACACAAAGTAAGAAACAGGATACTTAAACGAAGTGCGTTAGTGAACATGCTGTGCTGGTCCTTTGGGGGGTTGAACCATATCACATACGTAAGAAATGGGGTAGACTTGAAGTTGCAATTAAGAGTAATCACTAGTTAATCCCCTCTGGGTTACAAAAACTATAAATATATCCTAAACTGGAGCCGTTTTAACCGATTCGTTGTACTTGTCATTTCTGTTATAAGCTTTTATGACTATCCCTTCATGAGCACGACGACAAAGCTTCAGTCTGTGGAGGCGGAAAGTTACAAACATATGGAGAATCATGGCGGGAGTTTAGCTCCTATGCATGTGATTGATTTACTGTGACGTCTTCGTCCAAGAAATCACTCTTCAACAGGCAAGACGCAAAACTTCCACATCTTAACCTGATATGTACCAGCTAGGCTAATATAACAGACGTCATACAATGGATAAGACAAACCTAAAATACCATTTCTCAGTTGGCGATCACTAACTGTTAGTGTGGCATTTCTGACCAACCCGTTGTGAATTTCCATGTAGGCAAGGCTGTAAATAATTCTGACCACTAAGGAGCATCCAAACTACTCCGCAGAGGATTGATATTGAAAATGCGTGCATTAAACGGAACGCTCAGTCTTAAACCGTTTGCATTCTACTGCAAACAAAATAGCACACAATTATGCCGGCTTTTAAGATGAGAAGTAAGAAGAGAAGAAAGAAAACGAGATTTTGGAAAATAAAATTACCCAATATATTACATTACTGCCACTGATTGCTCTAGCTTGATTTTTACTAACCATTCCCATCGTCCAACTCACATAGTACGGAAATGCAATATGCCGGCGACGACGACGAAAAACAAGATTACGAAACTGGGTGATTTTTCTCACAGCGATCCGGAGAACTTTATACAGATGAAACAGCAGATGGCAGGAATGGATTATTAAACCTCGTTATCACATACATCAATACGTCCAGGAATCCCACAGAACATTTCTAAATGACCACAGACTTTATAAAAAGAAAGTGCCGTCGCAAGGATTACACCCCTTTGGACCGAACAAATCCGATAAGACTCGAGAACGCCCATTCTGGAGGACAAACTCTACACTAAGTCCTGTAGTTAACTGCAAACCGATGGATTAACCACAGGTTGACCTCCACCTTTAGTAAATCATACTGAAACGTCGCCCGACTGGGATACGTTAATATATGAGCTAAATGTCTCTTAGTACAGGGAGAGTTTACAAGGCAGAAAATTTCCGCCAGCTCCGCTCTTGTTACAATTCGTCAGCACTGCATGTCCTTGCCATGACGGGTAAGTGGACTCTGGGTACGTCACGATAAGACAACTACGTTGACGACTACACCACTGAGCTCACACTAAACATCTACGAATGACCAAACCAAAGCGCTTGACCAAACTCGTTTGCGGGTTTATGTGTTTCTTGGGGGACCATGCTCAGTCATTATCTCCATCATCAACATCAACGGTAGTAATACCTTAGTGGTTTGCGCTGATCTTTAACTGTCATACAAACATCAAAAGAAAAGGCTCCAACAAGGGGGCAAAATAAGATAAAATGATGGGAGTGCAATAATAAAGACAAACCTTTACAAAGAAACACTTAGCAACAAGGTTTCATACTTCATAGTAGAAAAATCGGGCTGTGAATGCAGTGTAGCGTTTTGTACAGCTTTTTTGTACAGCATAATTTTCATTGTTTTTCACACTTTTCACCTTCTTCAAATTCACATGTACACTCGTTTAAATCATGTGAGTTGATTCAGTTAACAATATAAAAACACACTTCCAAGGTCGCGAGCCCTGTGTTCTCTCTCTGCGTTCAGTGTCACGCGAGTACAGATTTGTGGGAGAATTAACGGCTAACGGAATCTGCATTTGTTTCAGCAAAATTCCAAATTCATCTGTCGTCGGAATTATCTCCGTTGTGACTTCTAAAGTTACTTGGAACCATACGACGGATTGCATCATTTGGATACTTCATTCGGTGTGGTGGAACTCTAAACGACGCACCTTCACGTACTACTGTGAGTCAGTTATTTTCATTTTTTTGTCACTTTTTGGTTTCGCACTCACTTCTGAATTGTATATAGCGTTTAGATCCACTACAGCAGCAAAACAACTACTTAATGACCCTCCGTGATCCTTATCATTAAGTGTACTTACTTCACAGGCAATTCAGACAATCTTCACACCAATGAGTCGAGTTAAGCTCTATCTCTCTCGCACTCTAAACCTACAAATTCTGTGGTTCGCAATGGCCTCAACCCGGAAGACGAATTCCATCTATAGTGAATAATGCCTCGGTGATTGATCTTTTTCACCACATTAGGTCATCCTCTGTCAACTTCGCACCCTGTGCCAGTCAGCCATGGCGTCGGCACAATACGCTTGGCGTGATAGACGACCAGCTGACATCCCTAGTTTATGACCTAACGATCAGCTCTGCCTATACATCAAAGCCGAGCTAATTGACGTGGTGAAAACTTTGCACGTCTTTTTCTCACTTACGCTCGACATGTGCACTTATCGTTTTGTTTCTTACTCACATCTTTTGTTATCCATGTCAACCCTCAAATTCGCATTGTGAAATGGATAAAGCTTGAATTTCTCGCCATTCGTCGTTTTGCTTTCCACACCTGCTGACGCCCAGTTAATTTCGTCTGATTTCGCGTAAAACTAACGAACTCATTTGAAACCACCTATCAGATATCTGCCTCCTAACTTCATCGCTGCCTATCCATTTGTGTCATTCGATGCAACCAGTAGAACACGTAAATCTGTAGCCAGATACCTTTGAACGGTTCATGTCTTCTACTCTCAGCAACCAGGTCTCGCAGCCGTATGAGAGCAAAACTCTTGCTGTCGTCTTATACAGGCCATTCACTAGTCTTGGAGATGCAATTCTATCACCTGAAGTGTACCAAATTATGAGCTACCACCACAGCTTTAAAGATACGTGCTTCTGTTTCAGTCCGTACACGTCCATCATGGCTGACGCAACTTATTAGGTCTATGAACTGGTGAATAACTCTCCAAATTTTACTATTCAACAGCACATCTACATAAACACGGCGGTGTTGCAGAATCATTTTGCACTGCGAAGCTTGTGGGCGCTATGGCAAGCATTTGGCAGAGCGCAAAATGACAATTTGTCATTGTCTGTGCCACTTGAAAGTTTCCAGACAGCAACATCTTACTCTCATCATAATCAACCGTTATCTTGCGCGCTTGATCCTCACTACTGAATCCTTTCCTTGGCATGGGATCTACTATCAAGTGAACCAGTACCGAGCTGTTTTGTCGATCGACTATACCATGAATGGTTCTAAATCTGCCCACCTGGATACTACATTGCAAATTTGTGGCAGTAGCACGGTGGGAGCAAGAAACCACGCAAGTTAGTCTTCACACTGTTTAGCCCGGCGGCCGAACTTTTCGGGCTTCTAATGAATGAGTATGTTACGTGCTTCCCTGATGGTCTAGGGGTGGTGTTCCTTGGATCAAATCCAGCTTACATGTCATTAGCGTTCTCAGTTCCTTATGCCTCACGAACTATGACCGGGACACGCTTCAGCTTCCTAGGGTTATCCCTCTTAAGTGGCCTTCCATGACGAAAATTTTGTCGGATATCCAACAACTCCAAGGGTTTCTTTGGGATTTAATGCTTTGTTTACTCACGAGCCATTGTAATTCAGTCTATACTGCCTGCTTTTTGAATGACCGGAGATCCCGCTTCACAATCTGCAGGAGGTTTTGAAGCTAAACCGTCTAACCATTCATGTGGGGTCATTTTGGTACTTACGCTTTGCTGCCGATCTAACCAACTGCTCGAGAACCTGCTACCGCGGTCAGCCTGGTCGCTGTCCAGTAAAAATAAGAACAAAAAGACAAAGCGCCAACGCACGATCTGAATTCATCTGCGTGTGGTTTAGGAAGAACGACAGTCCTGCATTGAGTCAAGTTATCTACAAACAATGGCTATATGATCCATTTGAGATCAGGCCTCAATCAGAGAATGAAAGAACCAAATTGAATAATGTTCCACGCAATGGCTAAAACTAATGCTGGCCAAAACCTGGCATTAAGTGAGGAGTCGCAACAACCACCCGCCACTGTCCTAGCGATGTGGTGCCAAAAACAATATGCTATTTGAACGAGACCCAGCTTCCCCCTGTTGAATGACCTGGGCGTTTACGTAGCCATGCAAAACGACCGTATGAGACCCACTTGCTGGCCTGGGTGAAGCAGTCATATAGAAGTTGAAGATACCCTCCACACTAGAGTCACTGCGGATAAGATGAAAATATTTTCAACAACTAAGAGTTTGAAGGTGATCACAATAAAAACCAGTCAAGCGGACGACACGGTGGAAATCAAAACTACTAATGCAGTTGTAGGCGCTGTGCTGAGGACTATATTTACTCCGCCCTGACCACTAGAGGTGACCGTAGAGTCACACAAAGTGTCAAGCAAACAGTGCAAGTGCCGGTCACCGTTCTAAAACCTAGTTTCTGAAGCATACCAGAGGTAGATATTCAACTAGTCTAAAGTCCGTGCAACAGCGTCTTTTTGATCTATTTCTTTCAGAGTGCGAACGCTGCAAGAACTTATGGTAATTCGCATTCTAGACTTGAGCAAAAGACAAGGAAGGTAGGAGGCTAGGCAGTAAGAGATTGAAAATACCGCGGCAATCGGTGTGGTTAGTCATCTCTGTTGTGGGGTTTGAAAAATGATTAGTACTAGTACTATCGCTGAGCCATTGGTTAAAAATGTTCCAGGACATGGCGATATGTCGCAGTCAATGGAGAATCAGTATCCGTACGGCTGTTAATTAGCTTTTCTTTTTCTTTATAAGCCTCCGTCATCTTCATCTGTTTACTCGATTATTTCTATCTTCCTCCTTTCGATTTTTCTTTGTACGCTTGTAATTATTTAGCACTCTGTTACTTTGTGTTACCAACAGCAGCCACAGGCATAGTGATGATCTACCCTACTATTTGTAATAAACAGAGCTGCTCTGTGTATACAGTAAGTGATGTACCGCGCCTTTTCCTTGCCAAACGTTCTAATACGGTTTGACTGCTTGACGTGAGTCC
>LUCH01002510.1:0-42626 GCA_013368495.1 Paragonimus heterotremus
TTAGGTTATTTTGGATTTCCACTGCAACTCAATTTAATGACTTGCACTGAGCGCGTTCATGCTGGATATGACTGGACGTGATTGCATTACGGGTTTTGTTCATATTGAGATCGGACCCATTATGGATATAGTAGGTGGTTTCCTTTTTTCTGGAAGTTTATTTTCTTGCTTCCATGGTATCTCATTCAGAGGAGTTTACACGTTTTGAGTGCTTGTTTTAGATTTGTTGTAAAGCTGGTTAATTCCACCTCAGGCTATCGCGACTGACTGGTAAGAGACTCAACAATTAGGCACGACAAATGTTGTCTAGTATATTGTCAATAGGGCATTTTATATGAAATCAACATGGCAGCTGACTTCATTGACTTGGCTTCAGTAGCTTGACTTCGGTCTTGACCGACGACTGTGTTGGTCACCCCATGACATGTTCCTGGGTTGTTGTTCGGTCCACGCATATGTCCTGTCTGGTGCCCTTGTTTGACTTTTTGGTGAGCGCCGTGATGCGCGTCCCAAGTGTGATCATTTTGTGTCGAGCCGTTCGTGACAGGATGGGACTGATTCTTCTTGTACTACTCTTTTTGTATGGGCTGAGTTAAAACGACAAATTCTGTGCCTTTGCGGTTTTTCTTTTGACGATATTTATTCACTTCGGGAACGTGCTTATGGTATGCGATAATATATGTTTTGATATAAATAAGCCAGTTTGCTGGTTGCAAGGAATCTTGGTACATCCTGCCGACGACACTGTGCATTCCTTCCGGAAATTGTGGTTCCGTATGAATATGTTCCGTGAGAGGTTCTCTCTAAATCTGTGTCAGTAGACGACACAACTACGCTGTTCTTTTGTTCTCATGTCATTCGTGTGTTCAGCATTAAATAACACTGCAGCACATTCAAACGTGTTGTCTGTCGATATTCACTAACTATGGTTGTATCTGTCGTTTTGTTCATTGGTGATATCTTCCAGAGGACTGAATACTCAGCTATTGCAAACTGTGTCAGTTTTTACTCAGTGTACGAAATGATAACTATGGTAAAATCAGAGTATATACAACCTTGACATTACACATTTCCTTTCCAACAAATCTACACCATGTAACACTGTAACAATGTGTTAACAGCTTTAAACTACTTGGTCACATATTTTTACAGATCCATGACTCGTAACACATGTATGAACCGAGGATTTTAACAACCCAAGTCAGCTTTTGACTGTCATGAAAAAACTGTCGCACGTTCGCCAAATGCCAACGTGATCCAATTCATGTTCACATCTCATCACCCTGAAGATCAGCATACAATACTAAGTAGTATGTGCGACGTAATGGCTACAACGGGTTGCAGTGGCTTCAGACATACTCCTCATCAACATATTTTGTGACATGCCTATTTCCCACCCTCACTGACTCATCATGTCACTTGAACCAGCCAACATTAGCAGATGCTTGTGGTCCAAAGTCACTGCTGCAACATCACTCACCCACTCCAGTAACTCACCGATATGTTCGTCAACTGAAATTGGTTTTTTTCGAACCCGGCACATACATGATAGCATCAATGAGTAACCAACCATAACTTAATCGAATATCTTCACCGTTCAATATGAATGTCATAATCTGACGTTTTCCAGGTTCAAAAGTATGGTTGACTAGTTTAGTGTGCGTGTTGGCAGTAACCATCCTAATTCAGACAGTCAGGAGAATGACATCCGGATTACTTTGCCAAATTCGTCTGTAGTCATTCCTACGCGCTGCTGTCCAAGTGGACTTCAAGATTCGTTCACCCGTCCGACCCCATCTAGTCCACTTCTTTCTTAAGGATCTCAGTGATTGATACACGAGATCGAGGCTGTAGTCCCAAAACATCCAAATACGGTCGGTTTGTCTGTGCCGATATTCAGTGGGCATCCGTCGAACTGGAATATAACCGTTGAATGCAGACTGCAGCACTGCTCACCAGGATTATAGAAAGTACTTAATGCAGATTAAAACTGGAAATCTAACGACGTTTCCATGAACTATGTGTCTGACAACGCCTTGAAACAAACTCTAGAGGTACATCTAACTACTTCAGAAGGAAAATCAATTTAGTGGTTCCTGACTCTACAAGATAATAATTGCTGTCTAGGGAAGGTTCTGAAACGAAGCTTATGAAGTTGCTTGTTATGGCTTCATCAACAACCATCAGTACGTTCGATAGGTGACTGTTTTACGAGATCCGTCCTAAAGAAGAGGTGTGTGGCATATATATATAGCAGAGGTGTCGTCGAACTTCAAGTGGACAGAGTTCCAAAATCTCCGGTCGATACATGTACCCAATGTTCATGTTAAAGTGGATTGATGAGTGGTTAGATAACCGGTGCATTGTAGATTCGAAGGAATATGCGTATGCTGATATGGTAGCTGTTTGATTGGTGGATAATAATTTTATGCACATTCAAAGTCAGTTGCATTCTTAGCAAAATATGGTTGATAGCGGAAGACTCCTCTTCTGAGATTCAGTCGCAACAACGAGATATATTGAACCTACGAATTATGATCAGCAATATATAGGACATGGATAATATTATAGGAAGTATAAAGTACATAAGAAAGAGGTATTACTGAATGTTTAAAAAATGTGTAGAACATCTCCAAATGTCTAGTACCTATGTCACGTCTACGCCGAACAAGGCGCCTTCCAGTCAGGTGGTTTTAAAACGAGTCTTTCTGGAATAAGTTCTTTGTAAACTAAGAGTACTCTGTAATCCGTCTTTGGTGTTTGATCTGTATCAGCTAAAATCATTTATTATCTATCAGTAGTTTGTTTTAGTTTATTTGGTACTAACTTAAAGTTCTGCGTGATCGTAATTGATTTGCAATCATGATTTCACCGTCAGTATGCAAACATGGACGATGCTGTTTTCACTCACCTGTACATGTAACAAGCCAATTCAAGACGGGGATACTAGTTGGCAACTACCAAGCGTGTTGCGCAAATCTGATGTCTACTGTGCCACTCCGGGAGATGTTGTTAGGGCGATCACAGTTTTTGATCTATTATGGGTGCTAACATATTAAAGCGTACCGGTTTTATGTGACATCATTGGTACACCGTGAATGGCCATACATAACGTTGCATTAAATAACGTACAATTCTTTCTCAACGACTCTGCATCGGAAGCGAAAACAAACAAGCAGGCTACATTTTACAAATAAAACGAAATTCTGGTACTCCAACCTAATGAGAAGTATCGCCTTCAGCTTTCATGACCTTTCATACAACAGAAGGCAGAACAGGCGACAGGTTGTTTGGTGGATCATCCTTTTATCTACCTGTGGTAATAAGTGCGCTTGAAACAACTAGCGGACTACCAATGTGAAGGTGTACTCCCAAGCCCTTGAAAACTAATTTATAGTCCTGTCAACATGACAAGCTGGGCAGACAAACGTGCACCACGGAATCCATCCAAGCTTCCAGATAAATCAATGATCTCACTCATTATAATTTGTCGAAGCCAGCCCAAGACCAGTAGCCACTGCTTAAATTGACGAATACGTTGTGTTTGTGTGTTATGTTCACGAACAACTGAACTAACACTAGTTGTCGGTAGTAATAACAAAATCCGCATCAGTCAACAGTGAAATCAGACCATGATTAGTGAGGCAGGTGTGTACAATCATTTGCCAACTAGCTGTGTAATAAACAGACAACAGACTAGAAAAATGGACAAGGAGGGAAACGACTTACGCGAAATTTGTGTTAGATAAGAAAATTTAGAATAAGCAGTAGAGTAATTACAAACGATTTCCTCAGCAGTGTCAACATTTATTGGGTGACTGAATTTCAGGGCATACATGGTAAACAATCTCGCCAATAATTGGAGAACTGTAAAACATTGGTCTCTAGTTGTGCGAATATTCTCCGAAATTCCCACAATACCTTCAATGGCTTATTTCATTGAGACCCTGACGAATCTAACTTATTCCTACAGGCGTTATTTTGATGATATATTCGCTATCACAGATTCATCTGTCAACATAGGTGACATTTTAAAGGGGTTCAACTGCGCACACCCGCTGATAAGTTTCACCTAAGAACTGGAATCAGGTGGATCTTTCCATTTCCATCGCGTCTCTTCGAACAGAAATACTGACGAAAGTTTGAAACGCTCTGTCCATTGTAAGACTACTTGGTTGAGTCAGTACACTAACTGTTGTAGTTTTACTGACCTAAAATACAAACCAAACCTGGTCAGATGTTTGGCGGATTGAACCAGAAAACTCTGCTCAGTAGATGCTTTTGAACAGGAGTTACAGTTTGTGACCCATATTCTACAAGAGAATGGCTACCCTGACAATTTTGTGGCCAAACATATGAAAGCATTTGAAGCATGGGCTAAGATTCATGGGGTTGAAAAGAAGCCCATATTCATAGGACTGCCATACAAAGGAGATACGTTGGCTGAATCAGTGACCCGTAGACTTACTAGTTCGCTCAACAGAACGTTTAACTGAGCGAGACCGGTTATCTCATCCACCAGTTCACCATTGATCACTCTAAATCTGAAGTATAAAGTGCCAGTCAACAACTCATCTATGGTGATTTACTCGTTTGTTTGCGTTTGTTCAGCAAACTACGTGGGTCGTACGACTCGGCACTTGTCTAGAAGAATCAGAGAACATAATCCAGCACGGATCGGGACAGGTAAAAGAAAATCAATTGTGAGTGTCATTTTAGGCCATCTGGCTGACAGGTATAATAAGGTTAACATAGACCGATCGTTCACTGTTATCTACAGGGTCCCACTGAACAGGACAAAACTCGTTCGCCAGCGAATGTTGGCCACTGCCGAGGCCATTGCTATTCGACTACGTGCTCCAACCTTGTGGAGACAGAAAAACTTTGTTCAATCGTTTCAATTGCCTTGACCATTAACTGACTCACCCGATCGATATGTAGGCAGTTAACACGCAGTCGGCGTCCACAAACACGAAATTGAGATTGTGTGAATTTTGGATCAATACCAAGTTTCGCATGAAACCGTTTTTAGTTGAATTTTCCTTTATAACTGTAACAGCCTGATGAGATTTTATCGAAAAGGTATGTTTGCTACACTCCATGTTCTATGAATCTAACTTACACAAGAACGTGGTCGATGACCTGTTTTTTTTCTAGTAGAATGAAACAAACCCGAATAGCTGGACAGGGACTAGACAGCGTAACAATTATCTTCTAGTGACTGTTACATGCAGTTGTGTAATCATTATAGCCAAATCTGTTATCTTCACATTTTAGGCGAACACCATTTTTGTCGATAAGCGTGGCGAGTACATTGGGATTGTGTTTAGTGGATCGGTTAGTGAAGGTAACACATCTGATCGGACGAAAAATGTTGACCGGATGAATGACTGGTAACCATAACGGGTCACATAAACGTCCGTTAATGACGAGGAACTAGTAACAGTAACTAGCCTAACCCACGTAATTGAGGGTCAGCGGATATTCCTACATTACAGTGCGCGATAATATTGTAACCCCTGTTAATAGTAACGTACTTGAGAGGAACTGATAGACAGCTACACACAATTTCATTGTGCAGTCTGGTATCGTAATCGTTTGAGATATCCCTCGAAATCGGTTTTTAAACATGAACAGTCAGTCAGAGAACTTTGTACAGAAGTACTGAGACAATTACTTATTTCACTGACTACTTCATTCACACATCATACTAATGACAACGCCACAAAGAGAGTCAACATACTGATGTTACAGTTAGCCGTTTTGAGTAGTATCTAAATCCATACACCATCTGAGAACACTGTGAAGAATGCGGCTGGAGTCTGGTTCCTTGTTTCGAAGTGAGCTAACTGAGAGGGTCAGTATATTGAGGATCAGGTCATCCGATGTATCAGTAGCACCTAGTCCATGTCAGAAAGGAAACTGATGGCACTGGTTTCCGTTTAGCCAATTAGCTGTAACAGTAAGAAGAGATGTTGCAGGATATCAACATTGTGATTTTTACCTTGTCATCGGTTTTCATAATAATAGTCATAATGTTTACTTTAATGCGGTTGATGTTAACGACTGGACGGAATGTTTGTAAAGAGGAGACGGAAAGACCAATCACTACCAGGGTGAATTGACAGCTTGATGTATTGACCTTCAAGTACTTACCCTGTTTGATGAACACGGTTTCAAACATAGACTTTCTTGAACTTCTCAATTCGTTGTTTCAGACGATTGATATATAGTATGAAACTTCTCATGCATAATGTGGCAAATCGGATTTTTCGGAACAAGGTATTGATAATCAGCTTCTGTCTAGAAGTAAATTTTCGAAAAAATGTCTTCTTCAGTTAAGAGAACTGTTTCTGTTAAATTCTCTTCTTAAGTTGGTACACGTGTGTAGCAAGTCAAGTGACAACAATGAAAGTTATTCTTCCGGAGTTGAAACGAGTACAAAACCTGTTGGAAAAAAGACAGCACTTTGTTGCGGTTATGCTCACAAACGAGGTAAGTTTAAGGAACTCATTGTTAATTGATGGTCATTAGGTGAATTATGAGGCTCAGAAGAACATCTTATCTGAAGAAACTGACAGAATTAGGTCAATTTGTTATGAATTACAGACGTCACAGGGAGAGTTAGTTTTTGCCCGCAAAATGCTTCACACACCGGGTCATCCACTGACGCATCTCCTCACACGAAATAAAGGTGAACGTTTAAGAGGTCACTCGCCAAAATTGAGTTATGGAGCAGGCAGGTTATTTTGCAGACAGAACTGCTTCACTGTTGTGACCTGTTCACATTAGAACGCATTACCCAATTCTGTGATCACGCCTGAATCGGTTGATGGTTTTAAACCGTTGCCGGATATGTAAGTAAGTGAAAGGAAACTTGCACCACATGTTTCCTAAACATTATGTCAGCTCAGTCTCAAAAGTCGTTAACTGGACGTGTCTGATTGAATGTCGTCTAAGTTAATGACTGCAGCCGGCGGGTACACTGAATTTCCCTTTTATTTAGTCCCCTCCATTTTCTCTTTACACCTACAAGCCGTTCAACATATATTTTTTTGCCGATCAACGTTGAGAAAGCAAAGCACAAGCAAAGATCTTTCTGCCTTCTGTAGCAACCTATGTATCTGTGACTCCAATCGGTTAACCAATAATCTGGACTCACAGACAAAGTTAAAATGACGAAATTCAATGATTCTCTTGAGCAGTGCGTCTGAACATCGAAAGCTAGTAAATAAATTAGTACACCAGAAGAAAACATCAACTACATATTGTGGTGGATTGTCACACCGGAGGTGCGAGTATTCTAACACTCGACTGAATACTTCAACGCTGGGGAGGTACTTCCAAAAGTCCACAGCGAACGAACCGGGGACAGCGTAGGCGACCGGATGAGTCATCACTCGACTGGATCGGACCAACTGACAAGATATCGCAGGTAAAATAGAATAGACGACCCGATCGAAGGCGCGGTTGTTCCAAAACTCGCAGGAATGTCTCGACACGATCGTGGAATACGGTCAAAGCCCAAAGTGGATAGATGGCGGACAACATGGGCGACCGGATCAGCCATGGTTCAGCGAAATCGGACCAACGGACGAAGATTGGCGGTCGGAAAACCTCTCGATAGTTGGCGCCGATCGCACACAAACCGGGCAGATGTGCACACGACGTGTTGTGGACTGAAATTCTGAGTGATAAAAGCGAGCGAACGCGTATCATGGTAACAAGCGAATTGGACAATAAAGATTGTGCTTTGTTGGACGCCTTTTCGTTACAATATAGCCGAAGCTTCTGGTGCTGAGTGGTTTTGTGATCAATACTTTTGCCCCTTGAGTGCGAGTTCGAATCCCGGTCCTGGCTAGGATGTGCACTAATGATGAGCCCTAACATCCGTAAAACATACATTATGTGCCTCTTTTGAGAATAGACTTTCTGGAAAGCTGCATGAACACACAGTTGCAGGATCCTTGAATTGTAACTACGCTGAGGTTACACTGAAAACATCACTAACGGTTAGGGACAACGATGTGTTCTAGAAAAAGTGTTCACGCAATAATCCCGAATGAAGAGTTGATTGTTAATGTTTATGGGAGAGATTAAATGTACAAAATTTACATGAACTGTCGGTCGAAATTCGAAAATGGACATACCAAACATTTTCACAATATTTCAAATATTTTACTAAAGAAAATGTTTGGACCAAAATAACTTTAGTTTATTCGCAGAGCTTCAACTTCAGTAGTTTATTTATCATAATCTTGGCTACTGTCAGGGTAGTTCACTTACAATGTCGATAAAATGGGCCATTTATATTGTGAGGACCATTTTATTATGACGAAGATTTCGTAGAACACTCATCATACTACTGTTGAAAATCCCAAACACGTTATTTGTCTGTCTTGCCTCAATGGACTTGGATTGGACTCGAACTGTTCGTATGAGGTGAAGTGTAAATAGACTGAATTGTAGGAATTGTTGATAACCAGGTAATTAGGGTCAAGAGTGACCATGAATCCACCTACGTTTGCTTTATGCTCAGACGGTGTCGAAATTCTACTAAAAATCCACTCTAACGTGTATAACTTTCAAGTCATAAACGGACCATATCATCTCAGCTGGTCTTGCAGACAGACTGGTGACAATACTATAACAGATTTTTAAGGTTTCATCATCCATCTGGTCAGACTACGGGACGGTGAGTTGGTCGTACCAAGTTTCGAAGGGGTCGATAAGCCGATATTGTAGGTTGTGGGTAAAAGGTGGAACCAAGTTCAGAAGCTGGGTCTTGTTTAGCAAATTCATTTAAGTGTAATCCATGAGTGCTATCACAAAAGAAGCTAACACTGAGTGGTACCTTGTATTGGTGGCTTATCCACTGCATATGATGTTACAATCAATAAAGATGAACCTTTAGCATTAAAGTGGAGTTCCATGAAAAGACATTCCAAATGTACCTATCTTTCTGTTGTAAATTGTAGAGCCATGGACAGCGATAGGTGCATTTGCTGACATATGTGAATGGCTATACCCTACATGCATTGCAATGTGAAACTTGCCTGTCCTGGTCCCTGTCTGTCTGTCTGCATCATAATTTTATCGCAAAGTTGAACGGTGAAATATTCAACTACACTGCTTGTGAGTTACCAGATGGATGTGCCTATTGAAGAGTGGAAGAAATAAGGAACAGTTAGGAGGAGAAAGATTAAACAGCAGTCTGTCAAGAAACAGTGTTTTTGGCACGGAAGTTTGCCACTGGCAACTGCATAGATCCATGGTTATACGTATGCGCTTATAGGTGTTCATGGTTACTGTATTCCCGTTTTGTCGACTAGAAGGCTGATTTCTACGCAGCATAAGCAGATGACCGGGATCTGTGGATTCAGTTAGTTTACTTCAAATGGCGAACTCTTTTGTGCCAACAATCTACATCTCGATTGACTTCGGGATAAAAGACACCATACTGTGTTTTCCAGTCGCTTGATTTAAGGAGGGCCGTCCTGACTGACGGCTTCCGGGTAAGTGTGATTATGATAACCTGGGCCTCCAGGATTGGTCGCAGTTGCTTCTTTCTGTATCCAAAAGGAAAACTTATTTTTTTGTAAACACCAATAGTGGATTCTACGGTCACGACAACCGTCCCCGTGATTCTGTATCTTCTTGTCTAACAGACCTACATTTTGTGATGGACGTTTCCGGACAATGTTCTTTGAGTGCTTTGCATGCCGATAAAGCTGGTAGTTGTCATCTGACAGCTTACGTACTAGACAGCAGTATGGCTCGGAATATGACGCGGATCGGATGATATATTTCGGCAGTGTAATTCTTCACCGCCTCTTGTTTAACGGTTTCACGAGCAGAAATAACATTTCTGCATCAGGAGTACGTTTCACTACTAGAGTCAGAGAAACCAGGAAAGGGTCGCGTCCAGTGAGGGTTGAAAAAATTTGTTAGATGTTTTCGTTAGTTGTAGTACTCCTAGGTATATGGGAAGTGACAGCAGTTGGCTCAATGGGTTCATCCTGTTGGTGACGACTGGACAATCTCGGTGAAAACCTCCATTGACCAAGGGTTCAGTAACTACGGACAGGCCAGCTACTCTGTGTAGTTTTCAGGTCATAAGGATGCAAATACCGGTAGTATCAATAGTATCAATACACACGAAATACGAGTGACGTACTTCTCTGCAGAACGTGGTCAGATATGCAAATCACATTTTGGTCTATCGGCACATATTGGTATGCAACAGTTCAAAAATGCAACAGAACAGGTAGTGCCAAGCCACTGACAACCTTTGACATTGTCGACTATGAACATAACTTCCCCAGCAAAATTGATCTAAATTAACATAGTAGGTATGCGCATTATGCCGGACGGTCTCTATGCCGACAAGTTTAACACAGTACAGGCAAGGTCAGTAGGAACATACACCCTTCCCAGTCGTTTCTGTAAAAGTGGTGAGTTCTTACTACAAACTACCTCTGGTGATACCAGACACCTACACTGTCAGGAAGTCAGTAAGAAGGGCCAATCTTGCAGTTGTCCAAGCACTGTGACGGCAACTGAAGAAAATTGCTAACTCTGTAGTTTTATGGAAATTAAGGAGAAAACTACGAGGCGAACCGCAGTATTCTGACTAACTTCAGTGAGCGATCATTTTCCAAAATAGCCCCTAATCAATCCGATCACTGATAAGGTATTTTACATCTTGCAGTTTGTGAAAAAATATCAACCAGTTTGTGAAACAAAGTATTGTCCATACTTCTGAAGCGCTCGCATAGGCAGAGGATTTCAATTTGTTTCTGCTGACAGACACTTGTCCAATGCATCTGTGTTGATGACGCTTCACGCTTGTCCACAGATTAAACAATTCAACCATTCCAATTGATCGAAGACATGTAGCCTCATCTTTAACTCCAGTACGTTATTTCCATGAGATAATACGCGACCGTTGGAACATGCACCTGCGCACATCCGCTCTTTAGTTTGTAGCTTAACACTGTGAGGACTGTCATTACGTGGCCACACCAGTTCGCGTGCTGCTGTAAAAGTTTTGCTCAACGTCCCTCAGTCTATGCGCAGCTTACAGTGAAGTGTCAAAAGCATTTGATGCCGTTTCACAGAACTCGATCACCAGGTTGACAGAGATATTTGGTGTTCGTCCTCCTGTGGTATACAGTGTTGGTCATTTCTGTCGCAACGCTTTTCAACTTAGCTCGTTTTGCCGGTCTCAGCGAGTTACTCCTCTGGCTGACTGGTTATCACCCCTGCTATTTGTCATGACAAATGACGAGATGCTAGTTCTACCCCCAGCTGAAACCTGGCTACCAGTCTTACTGCAGTCAGTGGTTTGGCTTACGCTGGTGATCTGACTCTCCCGGTTGAGATTTAAGCACTTTCCTCAAAGAGAACGGTAGCGTAATTCACTGCACTAGACTGAAAACCATCAACGGCAAGACCAAGCTCATGATAATTTATCACTACCATATACACGCCATTACACATGTCGCCTAAAAATCCGTTCATTTCAGCCAACACACAATCCATTCATTTTGTGTGTCTGGTACAGTGAAATGTTCAATTATCCGTTTCCTTTGAAAGAGGTGAAGTCTTCATTAGTCGCTGACTTCAACTTCGTACGATAATGGATGAAATTACTGAAGTGTCTCTGAGGCCGCCACATTTTGCGTATATCACGAGTAGGCAAATTGCACTCTGTGGAACGCCTCAGCGACAATATGTTTAACCTCTCACAATGGACATTAACATCCAGGAAGTGCGTTCACGGTGTGGTAATAACGCATCAGAAGAAGACTCATACAGGTATGATTGACAAATTCTATCACATGGTAGAAGGTTGTGGTGTTTGGGAATTGAACAGCCCTCCACTCACCAAAGTTTCTCTGCTGTATCAGGACTCCACATTTCTCAAGACCTGCATTTGCATCATCCTGTCTCGTTATAGCTTTGTACTGTCTGATGTCCGAAAGTCCCTAGGTGACTGAAGTGGCCGGTGTAACGTAAGATCAACGAAGTGCGTTGTGTCCACAACAACCGAATGACCAGTGAAAAGACTGCGTAATCCAAGTCACTCAGTCTAAGAAGAGTAACCACTATCTAAGATAAACTCATTTCTCGAGCCCGGTTTGCTCACACGTCCTGACGACAAAGTTGTGGTAGTTATCGCTGACATCGTGAATGCCTGTTGAAGCCAAGTTGCCTGGACTAACGAGATTGGAAACTAAGAAACCGATTCTCGAGATACTGCTATTAAATCGACCCTTGGTGTGATGGGTTTCTGGATGAGCTCATTCCCTCATAATTCTGTGATCATCGCTTGCCGCGGAATCATTTATCCTTCTTTATTTAATGCCGTTCCTTGACTAGCAGAACCCACTTTCGACCTGGCAACTGTTCGCGATTCCTTGGTAACTTATGAAATCTGTAAATAGGGAACTTGGTATTGACTTGTATTTTTATGGCTTGTTTAATTTAGAATAGACATTTTACCTCCCAGATACGAAGGCCCCGGAAAGCCAATAATTTTATAGCACACTTAAAAATTTCAACCAGCCTTTTGCTTGTTGACATCCCCAAACTTTTCGTTTGACTACTACTGGTGATCATCTTCGCAACTTTAGTTGAATAGAGACACCAATTGCTTAATGTTTATTATTACAGAAGGCCTTGTAGACAAAAACCAGGCTGTTAGGAATTATACTGTTTAGGTGTTTTATGAGTAGTCTTATTTACAATGCTCGATTTTCTTCTAAACAGCTGAATGTAAAATCTGTCGTTTCAGTTAGACAGTATTAGTGGAGGTAGAAGCAGTGTTAACAACAACGCTACCAGCAGACAAAGATTATACAAAAGCAAACCCAAAGTGATACTAACTTCCTCCAATAGATAGGCCTAAAAACTGAGTGAAGTAATCTACAATTGACTGCGTCAAATCCTTCATAGTCAGGGAGTTATCCGATAATCATCGTGAATTTCCGGTAGTCCCCCATCAATTATGACCTCATCCAAGATAGGAGTTACCCAGGTGGTAAGATCACAATTTGGGTGACACCCTTCTCATCTCAGTTACGGAATTCTGTAAAAAAAATCAAATATCACGGTGTCCATCAGATTCCTGTGGTGGAATTAGAGGAGCATGGCATTGTAAGCTTCTGAAGTTTTACAGTGTTACAAAACATACCGTTAGTGATGTACAGTTATAATCATTGTTCTAGAGTCTATGTCATCTTCAAACTGAGTATTATAACGAAGTAAGACAGAAAAACAGAAAGGGTGACTAATGATTTTGGATCGGTTTTACTGACGCTGAAGAAAGGTCGGCAGAGACTATCACCTGTCATCAGTAGTGATTCATGAATTTCATGCATACATGAAATCCGTATCTTTGATTATGTTTCCACTGACTGGCTGAAATTACAGAACGCCACTCTAAACGTAAGACTCTGATTGCAAGTCATTATTGTCGCCCCGAATAACTTCACAAAGTTGCAAGCGCACTTTGTTCGATTGCTTGCTAGTAAAATGTGAATATCAACAAATTCCGTAGTCTCCTCTAGGAGGCACACTGCCTATTGGATCATCTATGAAAGTTCCGCTGAATGCTTTTGTAAGGAGGAATATTGCTTTAGCACCGTACGTTTACTTGAGTCAGTTTATGGTAATGCCGGTTCCTGTCGAAACATTGCCACCAACGGGAATGCCACCTCTGCAGTTCGAATCAATTTGTTGTGAGTCTACGCTAGTTACTGGTTTTCAGTTAAAATCCAAACAAACAGAATTACAAAACGGAATGGACACTATTTAATGCCTTGAGTGGTATTTTGAAAGAACACACATAGGTTCTGCCTAATAAAAATCAATAACGAGTCGACTATTAAATTCAAAGAGATGCAGTGGTCTCACAACATAACTATTTAGCAGGTCTAAAAAGATTGAAGATAAGGGACAGTTTATTCTTTCAGTGATTTTCCTGATAGATAGATACTCTGGACTAAACATCACTGTTAAGGATAAGAAATCATTCATTACTTTAGAAAGCTCGGTGACGTAAGTTTGCTTGATTGAACTATGTTGTAACAAGGTGTCAGTTTTACAGTGGTTTCCAAAACCTGCTTACGGGCTAGTGGTTGGGTTACTGCTGGTCAACTTCAGTTCCAAACATTTAAGCATATTATGAAAATGTTTAATATTCGCCTCAAACTCTGACAAGTATGTCTGGCTATCTACTCTCAGGATGTCGACCAAACGCCCTGTAGCGTAATTCCGATAAGCACATTTTGTACTGAAACATTGCAGACTAGTTGACTGAATTTCACGAATTGTCTGTAGAAAACCAAATTAGAATAAACGGTATATGATTTCTACGGTTGTCGTTACATGAAGATCGTGCACCACATCACACAAACTCACCTTAACGTAGTCCGTCGGATATGGGCCGCATACTGATTATGGAGAATGGTTGTCTCTTATTATGCTGTAGGAGCAACTGTTTTCAACCTAAGTCGTTAGCAACACAATTCAGACTCGTAAGGAAGTGTGGAACAGCTCATTTTATGTTTGGTTCGGTTATTCTTGACTGAAATGAATACACAATGGTATGAAATATGAAGTGGTTATCTAAAATGATCGGCCAAACTTTATACTGGTAGTGTTATATACCATCTTTTTGCATAGTTGAAAGTTGAGAACTGTAGAACAGGTGTGAAGGCTCATCGGTTTAGTGTCTCATTTGGGTTGTCTGTTAAGTCATTCATGATTAGAAACACTACCTAACAAAACACACCGGTGGTATTGCACATTCTCAGGCTATAGGTTAGCAAGAATGAGTGCTTTATTTTATCTAGCCTCAGGAAATACAGTTTTTGGCTTTCTCTTGAGCAAACGTTGTCCTCATGTGATAACCGGTGTATAAATTCCAAACCCACTTCCATTAGCGCGTTTTAGATTGCAAATTGGCTGGTGATGCATTCCGATTACAAAACAGACAGGGATGTAGAAAAAATTACATTTGTCCATTAATGTGTCAAATGTCGCATTTTTCTCATCTCTGTCAGATGAAAAAAATACATCCATATGACGTATGAGGTGACAAGCAAGTGATGGAAGGGTGACATTGTGAAAACTGAAAAGATACTGATATTTACCGTCGGCTTGTAAGCCAGTCGGTGGAAAACGACGGAAATCTTGCTGTGCTACAGTTCAGAAACAAGCGACGTTAACTCACACAGTCAATATTGGTGGTACTCAGAAGTTGCAAACCCGTATTTTGTGATTTACAAGGCAGCGTGAGCTGTTGACCAGGGACATAACAACCGGGCACAATGAAGCATTAGTTGGACTGTGCACGTCGGGCACGCTGCAAAAATTGGCAAAAACGAATCTGAGCTGTACACGAAAAACGTTGCAATCAGTGAGACACCGCACACAGCCGGCTCTTTCGTAGCTCATTCGGTTCCTTTTAGTCATTCTCAGTCCGATCACAAGACTATCTGCACAGTTTTGAGTTAAAACACGACAGTTCGGCAGTGGGTTTAACAGCAGTCCAAGACCTGAGATATCTAAATTCCAGGTTTAGTCAATCACCGGGTAGCAAAGATAGGTAGACTGATTGATTATGTCAGAGATCAGTAGTCCACAGTTATGGAAGTTGAGAGTGAATATCATGAACTAACCCCCAATGAATAAACCCCAATTCGTGAATGACAAATTTGTTTGTTGTGTACGTTGCTCTGCCAATCCGTGCCCCGTGCTAAGTTTTGGTTTCCACCAGGTACCCAGTTTGCCTCGTTGATTTACCTCCTCCGTTCGTGCAAACTCAGTTTTGGTTGTAACCTTTAAATGCCGGTAGATTTTTCAGTCAACACCTAAGCTGAAGTTAGAATGCTGGCCTTGGCAAGGATACGCAGCACCGGGTAACACTCACGATGACCATCTTCGAAAGGAGCCTTTTAAAAACTGGTGCGGGAATTGAAACTCATAGGCAGTTGTGAGTTGTGTTTAACTCAACTTTATCAAGCTCCACTTCTGCTTGGCAACGACGCACATTGTATTCTGTTCTTTTGTAGAGGCATCTTTCAGTGAGGCAGGTAAACTGACAACATTGTCTGTTTAGCCAACGGCGACCATAAGTTCATAAGTGAATTTGGAAGTTAATTGCAGGCCGGTTATTTCAAAAATTGAGTTTTGCTTAAAATTAACTATGCTGTTAATGATTTAAAAGTGTACGTTAATGCACTATTCAGTTGGCGGCTGGCATTTATGTTTAAATACCTAGTGTGAGAAACACTGAAGTAGAGTGGTATAAACTATCACATTTTATTTCAATTTGCCAGTTCATTGCAACCAGCCGCTGAAAGCGCATCTCACGAAATCCTTGGTCATATATCCTTAGGGCTTTTGTAAAAACTGGTTCATCGTTCTATGCATCAGACTGATAATGAGTACAAGTACTCTGTTTATTCAAAGTGGTATTTTGTTCTCTGTGTATGCCGGATAAGCTCGAGAGACGTAATGTTCAAGCGGCTACAAGCATGGTTTGACATAATCCTCCTTCAGCTGGTCAACCTTGTGGTATTTCTCCACTTTTGCGAAAAAGCCTCACCCATTCAGTTGTTGCCGTTGAAACTTTCGACTTGGTGGTCAAATTCCTATATACAATAATACTTGTTCTATTAAACGGATAACTAAATATTAACCTTGTTCACATAGAGCGCTTAGACATCCTTGTAATTAAAAACTCAGTCGCGAGATAGTTGTGCTAATTGCCTCAGGCTCAGTGGCGTCTACGTCTCAGTAGGGACGTCAAGAACAGTTACATGGATATACTCTTTTGCCTACTTCCTACGGATCTTGTTATGTAGCCGGATGTAGAACTTTATGAGTTACCTGTTATCCAAACGACTCGCCGAGGACGCATACGCACGTGTACATATACTATAACATTCCCCTTTTGTAGTCATTCCAAATTATTGTCTCGTGACTTGTCGCGAGACTCAAGGATGAGGCCCGACTTTTGGCTGACAGCACTGCTCACGAACGAGCACTAATGTTTTGTCATTGAACTCAAGATAAGTAAACAGACAGTTATTCACGTGACGTTTGGGCAAGACTAGCATTAATTCCACTGGAAGTGAATATCGCTTACGGTAGCTGAACTCGGTGAATAGAGGTAACCTAAAACTTTTTCGCCACCGTACTTGACATAGTGGCGAATAAACTAAGTTCATGACGAGGTATATCTGAAAATACATCCTGTTCAATGGTAATTTGGGCAATGATGTGAGAAAGACAGTTACGTCAAACACATGACTTGATGAAATGAAGCAACACTTGAAATTGACCCAACTCTGAAACATTTGGACTTTAGCCATCTTCGATCCAGCAACAAACAGCATGTTCGGTAGCGGAGATTGCTCTTTCATTTGAGATACGTAACCCTGCCGGGAGCTCACCCAACCCACTTTGTCAAATGGATTTAACCAAATGCTTCAAAAGGCTGACTGCCAAGCAGAATTTCTTGGACCGTTCAGACTGGAATCTCACAGTGCCCTCGTTGAACATATAAACTGTATTAGTGACAAGTAATTTGGAAAATGTGGTAATTTGGAGACCGATTGCGAACACCGTGGACTTCGTTTGGATTCGAACTTGTTATATAACTTTGTCGTCGGATGTAACATTAATAGTTTTCACTAACTGATGGCGTCGCACCCACCGCTACACGTTTAGTCTATCATATATCAGTACTTCGACTTTTACGCTTTTCAGTCTATCTGTCGCAAACCTGTGAGTCGCCAACCCATTTGATTTTTCCATTCAAACGGCTGGCTCGCCGAGACTTGCTCAACACCGAACGATGGGCTCTAACGCTGTAAAAGCATTATGGGATAAAACTTGCCCCTGCATGAAGAACCTAATAACAGTATTACCGAGTGGTGGCCATCATCTAGTGAAAGGTGGTTTACTGAGTTATTGTGTACGGCGTAACGTTAAAAAGTATTACCGCTAGGTTATTAGCTGAACAAAAGCAACTAAGTGGGTAACTGCATAGTAAAACTCGGTGTGTCTGACAGTTCCTATTAAGAACTTACTTGACGCAGCTAATAGGTTGAATATCCGGCGGTTAAATAAGCGTGTTTTCAGCAGACAGAGATTAAATTGTTAATATGTAAGATGGTATAAGTAATATGTTCTAAACGGTTAAAGATCACCGGAAGCACACCATCGGCTCTGCGGTTATTCCACTTATCGGGTGTATGTACCTGCATCTCTTACTATTAAAATTTGTAGTTATGAATTCTTTTCTGGATTGGTTCTACCATTTATCTTGAAGTCACTGGCGTCGTCAGTTCAGTATCGATGTTAAGAGCACTCACCGTGTAGAAACTTAGTTCTTCTCAGGCCCGTACGTGGCACGACAATATTACATTACATTAAACGCATACTACTTATATCACTGTAATTTTTAGAAATATAGTGCTACCCGAAGTCTTTAGACAGACTATGATTCTACGTAGTTATAGTCATTGCTCTTAACACAACCCATAGACTACGGACTTTATCAAATTCGGATGAAAAGACATAACTAACTCACAAGTATGCTAGAACCTATGAAATTGCTATTAGAAGAACGTGTAGCGAACAAGATTGCTTTCGTTGATTCATCATCAGGCTAAATACAACACATTTATATGGGTTAATCATGTGGGAAAATATACAGTAATAAACTAACCGGATTGTTATCAGTTTCAGAAAGTTCACATTGATCGTACAAATTATTGATGGTTGTTACGATAGCGGTCATGATTACGTAATCTGTTCTTGCCGAACGTGGATATCTGGCCGTGGAAGATAAAGTGTTTTGACGAAGCGTTTTTGAATACATGGTGGGGGAGAGAGCAAGCAGATGGCTATTGCTTCTGCGACTGCCAACAGGCGCTCCTTGATCCGTTTTGGTTGTAATCCATGAGCGCGACAGATAGGACGGAATGATTTGTTGGGATCGATTGAGTGATTGGATTCCATTAGGTGCGCAGCGATAGAAGACGAGTAATATTTGCCGAAGCCATCATCAGATTTGAACGTAGAAATGTTCAAGTCCACGTTAGTCCAATCGTGCTATGAATACCTGACTCAAAAATCAATAGTTAGGAACTTACTAACAAGAGGGCATCTATCTGCACTTGCATCTCTAAGACGAAATGAAAAGATCATAATATCCAAGCCTGACAAAGGCGCAGGAGTTGTCATTCTTGATAAGACTAACTACTTGAGTAAAATGAACTCGTTGCTGGAAGACACAACCAAATTTGTAAGTATAGACAACGAGAGGGATAAAACGATAGCCATGAAGAAGGCTTTAACAAAATCGTTGCGTTGTTTGAAACAGACGGGACTTATCGATTCAAGTACGTTTTCGACAGTCAGACCAGTGGGCACTGTTATCCCTAGACTTTACGGACTACCTAAGATTCACAAAAGTGGAGTCCCGTTACGACCGATCTTAGACATGAATAATTCCCCATATCTTGCAACTGCGAAATGGCTAGCTGGGATGTTAGAGCCTGTTAGGAGACAGATAACGATCCACAGTTTGAGTGATTCTTTCGAATTCGATGAAACCTTGAAGAAGCTAAACGTGTCAGGAAAAAGAATATTCTCACTTGATGTAACCTCCTTATCCACTAATACCCCACTCAAGGAGACAATTGAATTTCTAGGCGATTGTCTTGAGAACAAATTCATAAACTTTGGATTACCGATAGAGGAATTGAAAAGGTTGTTATACCGTTGTACCTATAAAGTTCAGTTCCAATTTTCCGATATACTATATAGACAAAAGGAGGGGGTAGCAACGAAGTCGCCATTAGGACCATTACTGGCTGATATCTTTATGGCAAAGGTTGAAAGTGGTGCGCTGGCGACCATGATTGACTCGTTCACTCTGTACAAACAATATGTAGATGATATTATTTGCGTAACTGATGAAACAATAAGCCCCAAAGAAATACTGAACCAGTTCAACTCAGCCCATAGGAACATCCATTGCACCATGGAGCATGAATCGCCTGAAGGTATTTCGTTCTTAGACGTCTTCCTATCCCGTCGGTCAGATGGGACGACACAAAGAAAAGTACACCGTAAGTTAACGTGGACCGGGCAATATACGAACTTTTATAGTTTTGTACCATTAAGACAGAAAATTAATCTTATCCGATGTATGATCGACAGAGCTAAGAAAATATGCTTTGGTGACACTCTAGAAGAGGAAAGACAATTCATATTTAAAGTACTAGTTGAAAATGGCTATCCCGAACAATTTATTCACAGGCATATGTCAAATAGCACAATGTTGAACAATCAGCACACTGTAGAGAAAAAGTCTGTTCATATTTCATTACCTTTTTAAGGATGGTAATGTCTCAGACAATATAAGCAACAAACTTAGCGTAGCCCTAAGCAAGACTTATTTTGCAGCCAAACTGCGTATTCAGTTTAATTCCGCACCGATTTTGCGCCCTCAGTTGAAGGATACATTGCTTGTTCATGTTGCCTCTTACTGTGTATACCATTTCGTTTGTTCCTGTGGAACGAGCTATTTAGGCCGCACGACACGGTGTGGCTAACTCGGGGCTTGGCCAGATCTTGCTCGTCTTCTATCGCTGCGCACCTAATGGAATCCAATCACTCAATCGATCCCAACAAATCATTCCGTCCTATCTGTCGCGCTCATGGATTACAACCAAAACGGATCAAGGAGCGCCTGTTGGCAGTCGCAGAAGCAATAGCCATCCGCTTGCTCTCTCCCCCACCATGTATTCAAAAACGCTTCGTCAAAACACTTTATCTTCCACGGCCAGATATCCACGTTCGGCAAGAACAGATTACGTAATCATGACCGCTATCGTAACAACCATCAATAATTTGTACGATCAATGTGAACTTTCTGAAACTGATAACAATCCGGTTAGTTTATTACTGTATATTTTCCCACATGATTAACCCATATAAATGTGTTGTATTTAGCCTGATGATGAATCAACGAAAGCAATCTTGTTCGCTACATGTTCTTCTAATGTCTAAGCCGGGTATTTTCCTACAACGTAAACAAGCCACAGACCCCACCGTACTAAAAGAACCTAATAAGTTTATTAAGTTTAGTATGCAGTTGGCAGAAATTGTTATTGTCAGCTCAACAATATGTTGTTTTGTATACATTTTGGGATTAACAGAAATTTGTGCCCGGAGACCACTAAATAACCGTAAGCACCGGTACGAACCAGTAACAGATTTGTAACTGAAACCAGCTGCATTTATAAATGAAGATTGTGGAAGGTCAGAACAATGAGAATGAATTGAATAGCATAAATATTTGATAACATGCATCTAACAAATAATCAAATAACAATAATCAGAGAGTACATGAACATCATAACAAATGAGATGAAAACGAAAATGGTCACTGTCACGACAGAGTTTGCACGATACGTTTAAAGAAAATTTTGAAATTTTTGGATAAACATGAGCAAAGTTGTTGGAAAGCAATATAGACAATTCTGGAGTAGGAAAGTATACAGAAACCAAAAATTTGCAGTTCATATGGCGTATAACATAAAATATGATTCTTTTGATCTTACCAAACCATTGCCAGTGTGGATAAAACTCATCAAACTTTGGTTCAATCTTCCGGTTATGTTTTAACTGTGAGTTTCTAAGAGGAGGTATGTTTTAAATTTGTAGCGAGAGATCATGAGGCACAATCTGCGAGTCGACCGGAAAAGGCCTCAAGGAATGGCCAACTCCAAAGACGTTCTTTTTTGTGGACTGTGTTTAGAGGCACGTTCTTTCAGGCAGAATAGATTTTGTTTCTGTAGTGGAATGAGAGTCTATTTACATTTTTAAAAAGGGGCTTCTAAAGCGGGAAGATTTCAAAACAAAATCAGCTAATTTCAAAGAATGGAAGACCATGGTGGAGAAACACTACAACAACCAATTTGACATACATTTCTCATAGGCTATAAACACACAATCAATAAGGCAAGTTGCTATCAACACGGTTTTTTATAACTGACCGGAGAATACTCAAAGACTGGGTGGTCTACAATAACTGGCAGTAACAAAATTTGTGTCCAGTTACATTTTTATTATAGTAAGATAAACGGAAGTAATCCGTAAACTATAGGTTTTGAGAAAATTGGTGACAAGTGACAAAGAATATTCTGATTATATGTACTTAGAAGTGTGTAGGTGTTGAAAAACATCAATAGAAAAAGGAAGATTGGCTATGATTATTTTTGAAACAATACATTTTAGAAATAGATCAGTTTCGACGAAAAGGGTTGAACATTATTACCCCAGGTACATTGATCTGAACTCTAGAGCAAAGCAGCTGATGTTTACAATACTTTTACTATTATTGCATTATTATTACATCATACTTACAATGTCACTAACTAGTAGAATTTCATCGATGATAGGTGTTGTTGAATTAAGTTACTACCCACCACCCGTGATTTCGACATGTTTGTTATAACCCAGTTTGAAATTATAACACCAGTGTTTTATCGGTACGTTCGTTATCATCCAGACGTCTTCACGAATAAGATTGCCTAACTATGATGGTGCATTCCTTGGCGAATCGAAACAACTAAAATGTGTTTCACGAATAATGACCTATTGAGTACATCCTTCTTACTTGGGAACTCAGGCCAAAGTGAGTTACAGAGCCTGCTACTCAATAAGGACCATACCTGTTGCATCATCGTCGATGCACCGTACCTTGCAGAACATGCAAACACAATTTTTACTAAAAAGAAAATACCTGCAAGTTCAATCGAAGGGTATGAGAAACAATCGCTTTAACGGCCGGTTGACCTGATCCGTGCTTATAACAAGAACCATAGCTCGCCCCAGCTACTGTGACGGTATCTAGTATGCCTGGTGACTCCGACGCTTACTTTGCTGACCAAAATAATAAATCTCATTCTGTTAACAATTGTCAATCATGTAGACGTTTGCAAACAAACTATTCAAAATCTAAGACAGCCGTGAAAATACCGCTGACTCACCTAGTCAAAGTGCATGAAGAGAAGCTGAGAAAAATCTAGCCCATTATTCTTGACAGACATGGTAAACCAGACACAGTGGATACGGACACCACCACACTCAGGATAACACCAATAAACTCGCCAATAGTTGTGGGTCTGTCTTTAAGTGCGTTCACTTTCCCTGAGAGTAGTTCATTGATGTTAGCATATTGGGTACAGCACGACAGAAAGGGATTTTTAAGATTTTTTGAACAGTCAGGTTTTTCTGATATCTTCTCAGAGAGTCTCCAGAGGCTACGAATGAGCTCTGACCCTAAGTAAGTTACCTTGCTGCGTTCACTTCAGGTTACCCTTCATAGGGTAGCCGACTTCTGGAAGATAATTGCTTCGCAGCAAACCAGCTGTAACGAAGATGAGAACTTAATTAGAGTACGCTCTGACCGAGACAGGTATGCGCGCCTGCAGTAACTGTCTGTGACCTAAGTGGTTGATGAACGTAGGCGCATGCGCATTATTAAACACAATATGTCAGCCACCGAAAGTCCTGATACCACCACTCAGGCAGTGCATGATCTGGACCAATGGCGATTCCTAGCACAGCTCATGAGTTCATCTAGTCGAACAGTCAGTGGTGTAACTTGTCTGTCCCGGCCGGCGTAATCAGCCTTGATAAGTGCTCCTCGACTTCACAGAACAAACTTTCAACAAAGAAAAATGACGAAACAGGTGCATGCAGCCTGGCCGACAACCCCCTCACAGTTGCCTATTGAGATTGGGCATTGCTCTGCTGGATGAAGAGACATCGGATCGGAGTGAGGACAGTGATATATTGCTCCTCATATTATCCCCAGATGACCTTCGTGCAAATGGCGAATTTATTTCGGTAGTTCAAAAACCCCGAGTCGTCGTCATTTCAATAGGGGATAGCGGCCTCAAAGCACACCACAAAACACCGACTCAATCCTTCTCACTCAATGAATTTCCTCGAGTAGATTCATCTACCATACATACTTTAGATAATGAAACCATCTCCGGGAAGTTTTTACGCTAACGTGGCTTTAGTCTTTAATAAAGTGAACAAGCTTCGTAACCTATGTTCCCCGCGAAATTCACTTAAGGTAGTTGTCACGGAAACTTTGTGTGAAAATGATGTGCGGTTATAGAATAATCGGTAAAGGAGGTGGCTTAGTTATTCCTTTTAGATTGCACCTAAAGACCTCAATTATTCATGGGAAGATGCTGCTGGATCTTCCAGAATGAGCCAGTCAAACCTTTACTCATTTAACTGATGTGATTTACAGATCGTCTTTTGCGCAAAGGGATGTCGACGCGGCCTTGCACAACGCTGTTAGTAGAACACCATCTTGAGGTTATGTTCAAACTTTGATAGTGGGATATTTTCATCATCCAGAGCTTGACTTCAAAAACCAATTAGTGAGTATCGCAACGTTTTTCTCTGCTTGGGATTTGTTTGAGGCAGTAATGAAAGCTGAACTACAGAAGCATGTTCAGGACCATTCAAGGTGGCAGGTGGATCAGACACAATCTTGTCTTGATTACGTTTGTACTAACGAGGTTGAGATGATGAGCAAGCTAAATTCCATAGTTCCACTTAACCACTGTGACCGTGAGATGGTTGATTTCAGCAGTCTACGCGAAACTAGACAATATATTTCTAAAACTATGAGTCTAAAGGCCTATGATGAAGCGAATTTTGCAAGGATGAAGACGAATTAGCAATGTTGAATATTCTGGCTCATTCAACACACTCAATCTGAATGATCACTGGCAACCCATCGACCAGGAAATCTCCGATGCCACTAATGACTATGTTCCAGTAAGATGTTTCCGGCCTATCAGAAATCCTAGAAGCTTACATAGTAGAACAAGACGTTTGATTACACCGAAACTTTCAGCTCAAAAAGGGCACCAAGTAGAACAAGCTGAACTTGCGTTTGTTGTCATGTGGAACGCTCCTGCCACGATTGCTACCGGATATGATGGATTTTACTGTCAGCGCGGTCTTGCTTAAAAGCTGAAGGTGAAGTCGTAGAACACTCCAAAAGTAAGGTTGACATTTTGCAATTGCGAACTTCTTGTAGATTTACCAAGAGAGATGCAGAGATAGCCAACATTCTGAGTAGACACTACGGAAGTGCACATGGCTGCAAATCATGAACAACTTTTGAGTAAATAGACAAAAACTTGAGTGGACTACCTCGAAGTTCACTTTCACGAATCAAAATCAGGCTGAATGACCCACTAATCCACAAATCACCCGGTCTACACTAAGCATCTACTGTTATCTTGAAATGTTGTGCCACAGAACTGGCGGAACCACTAACAGTGCATTCCAATCGTTCCTTATCAACCAGCCGTTTACCGAAAACCTGGATACAGTTCACAGTCACACTTATCTTCAGACGTGGAGACCGTGGTTACCTAGCAAACTATCGATCAGTGGCGCTGCTGGATTAATGGGGAGCTTATTAGATGTCTCTCTCCGGGCTAAGGTTGAATTGTGCAAACTCATCACCAAGGAGCAACATGGCTTTTGTAGGAAATACTCACGCGTCACATATCTGCTGATTGCTCGTGATATTTGGACGATGGTTGTAGACGCAGGATTGGATTGTTTATGTTGGTTTATGTTGACTTCACCAAAACCTTTGACACGGTCGGTCATTCCCTCTTGCTATGCAAACTGAATGTTTATGGTCTTGATAGACGCTTACTCACCTAGCTAAAGGCTCATCTCCCTAAACGTAGGTTCAACGTCAAGGTGAATGGACAGCTATGATAGTGATTCTTAGCCAACAGTTGCCATTCGTCAGGATCGACTTTAGGACCCCTGTTATTCACTGTCTTCATTCCTGAACTACTTAGTACAGTCAAGTCACCGATGTTACTCTATTCCGATAGCACGAAGACCTGTCCATTTCTAGTGTACTCGGATGATGCGGTGATCTAAAAAGACGATTTCAAATGTCAAAACCAAACGGTCCATAGAAAATAATTTTCCGTTCCATGTTAACAAGTGTAAAGTCATGAACGTTCGCCAGCAAAGTTTTACCGGTTATTACCTTGGCAACACAAAGTTGCCCGTGTCAGCATGCGAATGAGACCTGGGAACCTTAGTGACAGACAGTTTGCGTCTGTCCCCAATTTGTGCTGCCTCGGCTAGGTAGACACAAATAACCGTCAACTTATTACGAAGAATCTGACACCATTCAACGTGGAGTGCTTCTCACTACGTTCGCCTCTATAATCCATCTACACCTGAAAACAAATATACAGGCCTGTCGTGCTTATTTTAATGAAGATTTGACAGCTGTTGAAGCTGTTCGGAGACGAACTAATAAATGGATTATGGGGTTCAGGAAAACCTTCTACCTGAAAGTACTGTCAGACTTAGGCCAACTAGCAATAAGTTACATACATCACAGGGGATATCTGATTTTGGTCCACAAACTACTCCACACCCCGCGTCATCCACTAACACACCTCCTCGTAGGGAATGAAGATGAACATACAAGAGGTCACTCACTAAAGTTGAGCGATGAAACAGACAGGTTACTTTGTGGGCAGAACTCCTTCATAGTTATGACCTGTTCATATTGGAACACATTGCCCAACATTGTGGTCCCACCTAATTCGATTTAAGGTTTCATAATATTATTCGATCTGCAAAGATGTAGGAGACAATCTGCACTATAAGTTTCCTAACCGCCATTTAAGCTCAGTCTCGCATGTAATTAACTGTGCATGTCTGATTGAATATTGTTTCAACGTGTTTAGGTGGTCGTTGAAGAAGAGATTACAGCCAGCAGATTCAATGAATCTATCTTTCATTTAGTTCTGTTCTATCGCTGGTGAACACGTCCTCAAGCTATCCTGACTGATCGCAAAAGACTCAGCATCGAGGCACAACAGTGTGTATTGCACGTTGTCAAAAGGGTATTATATATGAAACCAACACTAACTGGCTCCAGCAGCTTGGCTTCGGCCTTGACCGACGATTGTCTTGATCACCCCATGACAGGTTCCACGGTTGCTGTTGTCACGGTTAGTTCAAGTTTATGTTCCGTCGATACACTTGTTTGACCTTTCGTTGAGCGCCGTGTTGCGCGTCACAACTGAGATCATTTTATATCGAGCCGTTCTTTACAACTTCCACTCAATTCTCTACATCTGTAAGACGTTCAACACGACTTCTTACTGTACAACACAGAAACATGTGCCCATAAGCAATGATGTCATCCATTCCCGTAACGACCTCTGAACCTATGAAACTATGCACACGCTAAGAAATTTAACAGCAAGATTTACAGAGACTTTGGTTTACTTGTTCATCTGCTCATCAAACCCTTCCAGGATTCACACTACCTTTTTATACTTACTGCTGCTCACATTTGAAGGCGTTCAGCGTCAGTTCGTAATTGATGGCTATACAATTTCATGAATTACCCGGCAACGCCGATGCAGCCTCATTCATTGCACCCGTATTTAGAAGGCATCTGTGGGATCATTGTGAAACTCTTCCTGGTTATTGCACCACACAAGTCAGTTCATGCTCTTTTCGAATCAACCAATGAAAATGAAGACAAATCAAGAGAAAACAATTGATCTTGCGTAAGACCATGTAGATATTATGATGTGGTACTATAGCTAGCATGCAGTAAAACTATGTCCTTCTTAGTGTTTCTTTATCCACGTTCACCATACGCTGGTATCGTTGCGGTGAGTCTATTTCTAATTGTAATTGTAAACGAAGTAGCCCAAACTGCAAATAATTCTAAATCCTCATTCCAGAAAGACGTGGATTTTGATTCTAACTAACCATTACTTATTTCAAGTTGAGCATCGCCCACAGTTGATCGCAGCTGTCGCATTCCCATGGACATTCCAGTCGGCCCATTTCGAAAAGAAGCACTAGACTCGAGTTTCGCCCTCATTAGAGCTCGTCAGTAGTGCATATCATCGCCACTTGAACCACGGACACGCTGCTCGTGAGACAACCGTGTTCACCACTGCGCCATTGACCTCACGTTAGGCACGACGGAATTATCATATGTGAACACTCAACCGCTTTCGCTTGTGAGTAATGATCAGATTGCCCGATCGCCTTGAGAGGAGACATAGTTACTGTCTGTTAACTGGGGATGCGACAGCTGCGATCAATTGTGGGTGATGTTCAAACTGAAATTAACCAAATCCCCGACTACTCAGCAGTAGTCACTACTTATTTATGCACAGAACCACTTTTATCCGGGTAAACTTTAATTCTGTGCGGAATCAAGAGGTTTACGTCTGCACCGACAGACTGCCTGTAACCATGAATCCTGATTGATTTTACAATAGTTGTTAATAGACTGTCAACAATTTTTAAAAATCACATTCCATGACCTCATCCACGTTTTGTTACGGTCTCACTATAAGACTGCCTGTGAAAATGCTAAAAGTTTATCAATTTCAAAATGTGAATTATATCTACTTTCCACGAATTTTTTGAAGGCAGAATGATTTATATTCACAATGATTTGATTTCCTGCATTCTACCATTTGATTAATGGCAATATGTGCTTGTTTGTGTGTGGCATGCGCTTAACCATGAAAGATGATCCTGAGCGAAAAGTTTTCACCAGGTGAGATACTAAATCAAATTAACTGAGTTCGTAATGGACAACACATAGAAGAAGTTGAGAACCGCCTGCATAATCTCTTGAAAGAGTACCTGAAACTTTTTCTAATAAGCTTAACAAGAGACTTGCAAGTTGTTCGGAGAAAATTGGCCTGCTACACTTTTAGTTTTCACAGTAAGCTGAGCTATTAACTAGAACTAAAATCTCTGAAAAATGACACATATGAGATGCTACAACCTTCTTAAACCTTTTCTGTTTACAAAACATTTTTCTGAACACAATCCATCACGCTTTGCCAGAAGTAGTCGGTAGATAGAGAACGATGTGACATCATTTTTATGTCAAAGTTGCATTATCAACTATACTTCCAAACAATGAGTTCAGTTTTCAGTAAAATGTGATAATTTCTGAAATTTGCAGTCAGGTTATGCATGTATATATATCGAGAATAAAAAGACATTCAACTATCTAATCTAACACATGAATGCCCGACGGTAAATAAATGCGTATTCCCAACGGTATATTTGCAGTCATGCTTGACGTTTTCGCTAGCAGAAAAAAGATATCTGAAATCCTTTTCTCAATGCAGTTAGACGCTTTTTTGAGTACGCAAGCTTTCTGATGATGTTTTTACTTGAAATAAAACCAGAATAACTGGCTTAAAACTCCTGCAAAAGTCTTCTAAATCGAGTCAATTCATCAATATTCATCAGATTACCATAATCACCGCTGACGACCTTTAAAAATCATTCATCAGCCATTTCGATAGCCTGCGACTTTCTACTTCAGAGGAGAACCCCCGCCTTTGGTTACAGAGAATTAAAACTGAAATTTTGCGAAGAAGGTTGGTGGGCTAACTCAAGCGCTGCGGGATGTTTGGCCATTTTGAATAGACAACAACAACAACACTGGTGACCGTTTAATTTTATTTGCACAGTTTGTCCGAGAACCTCTTGAAACATTCATTTCGATAATTTTTCTAATCCATTTTATCTTGAAACCCGCCCTGCCTATCTTGTGGTTTTCCCACAAATCAGTAAATATTCATTCTCAAATGACTAGTTAGTTGCAACCCTTCACTAAATTGAGTGTGTCAGCAGAAATTAACAGTTTGTTCACGTTTTTGTTACTCCTTGATTTCCACTTTAACACTTGTTTTAGGGTTATGGTTCCTGTGGTGCCAAGAAACCCAACACAGTCGAATCAGCTGTCCACTACATTGCTTCGAGTCACTGAGACAAACTGATTTCCATGGGATATACAAAGAATAAGCTGCTTGGTAAAATAAACGTTTTGATGATATTCTCTGAAAGCCATCATGTATCAGCTGACTTTTGGCAATTTATCAATCTGATAAACATGTGAAAACAGTCGAAATTGCCACATGGTCTTTTGTTCAATATTTGTGCATCGAAAGTCCTTTGGATCCAATCCCAGCAATATGACGTTATTTTTATCTTATGCAGTAGTAGTTGTTTAGGTGGGGGAGAAGGGGAGTTACGTCCTTCGTTCATCTAACTGTCCATAACGGCGCTTTGGTCGAAGATCATTCAGTGTATAAAGAAACCTCGTCTGACCAGTTTCTAGTCCGTTTAAACGTCGCTTTATACATTCATTGGGTCCATTTAGGTAATTGTTTGTATTAGTATAGATGACCCTGCAGAGGATTTGTTTGCCTGCATAACGTGTCAGAACGGGGGATATGTAACCGGTTATTAAATTTATATTACCCATACATCATTCTGCAGGTTGCATAGCCGTTTTGGTGGGGTTCCCGATAAAGAATTAAACCCTCACCTGGTTATCACCGTTTTCAGTAACATTTTTAGTTCTTCCGTAGATCAAATGAATCGGACGTCCTTAATGAACTACAAATTTGTTAGTGGACCTACTGTGCACATTTCTTTCTAGTTGTCTCTTCACGCACGTTGACCGTTTAATGAAGCGTAACTAATAATTGGTCGTTACCGTCAGAATAACGAAGGATCACATACTGACACACTATCTAGACGTTTCTAAGCCTTTGACGAGGTCATACACTTTGTTTTGTCAAGAGGACTAATCATCTGTGGTGTTGTGGAACATCATATGAGTAGAACGATGACTAAACGGTAGAATGTGGGTTTAACATAATGTTAAATGGTCAAGTATCAGTGTAGTTCATTTCAAATGACGGTGTTTCGCAAAAGTTCATCCAGGGTCGCCCGCCATTTGCTCTAGTTGTCCTCTATATAATAAAGCATTTTTAAATTATCATTTATTCTACACCGATGATAAAAATGTACAACAAATAATGGAGGGTGCATAGGATATGAATGTATTTCAAAATGGATTTGGATAAAATATTCAGTGATCCATTGATAATCGCTTACAGTTCGAACTTGGTACCTGCAAATTCGTATACATTTCACACTGCAATCATGTTGGATAGCATTTAAAAGCTGCTAGGCAGAAGACGTCCAAATCTGAAACGGACTTTGGAACAGTGATTGCTTACGAGTTTGGGTTGTCTACGAATTGTGTAGCTTTGGCAGATACCGAACTCTATTGATTATTTTAAAAAAAACGATGAACGTTCCCGTTCTGAAGAATTCTTTGCGTTACACCAGTTCAGTGTGCATTTGCACACAAACACAAAAATAGAGTCTTGTTTCCGTAACGAGTAAAGAAGAGAACGTTCAGCTACAAGCTACTGAGAGCTGACTTGTGCTCAGTATATGTACACTATCTCAGAAAGACTGATAACAATGAGTCAGTCCCCAGTAAATTACAAACACATAAGAAACGATCTATTCCCAATACTAAAGAATGTGTGCATACCTGGGCAATCGTTAGCGATCAACTGATTATTTTACAGGAATAAACCGTTAACGAGCCATTCTGTCGAACTTGTGAATCGACAGAACTGAAGGTTCTCAGTTAGCGTCCGTTCACTATGTTACGCATTACCTAACTGATTTTACACGTAGATACTCGACAACATTCCCAAAATGGTCAGTCACAGCCATGGTTCTAGTACACTAGCAAACGTCATCAGATGTTCACGCCTTTTCTGCTCCTTTATTATGGATCATTTGTAGGGTTGGCTAGTGGCATTATGAGCACGTTGCTGCAATCAGTTTACAACCATGCTATTTGTCATTCATGTTTTTATAATTTTCGTTTTCTCCATCTATTTAACAGAACGTTTTTCTGTACACTCCGGTTGACTAAGTGACCACAGTCACAACAAACACCGTAATCGAACATTTTCTGTTAACCTGACCGGCACCCTAATGGTAAACTATCATAGTAAGTGCAAGCAACCGTGCGTCTGCACCCAGCTGAGGGTTTTGTTCTTTGACAAGAAGGCAGAAATAACAATTAAGCAGTTATTGGCTGACTTTGTGTTGTTATTTACTGGGAACTGTTGTAAAACAATACACATACGGCTAGCATTAGCTGAAGGTACATGACCGATTTACAAGTGTATCAACTAGGGAAGAAGACATATCGCAGGATGTTAACTCTTTCTTCAAATTCTTCTGTTACAAACGTAAAATAGTGGATTGTTTAAAATATACTGAGGATACCAGCAATAATAACAGCCAGTAAGGAGTTATATTGAAGGAAAGAATTTTATCATTTCCACTGGACAGTTTATGCACGTACATAACAGGAAGCCGAGTACTGCTTGACAGTGCAATATAGGGTGACATGAGTGACTGTTTTTCAGTGGCCAACATTCATCGCATTCACAAAGGTTGATGCTCGTCAGATATGTGTACCCCGTGAACCTCAACCGTATCTCCTAAAAAAACAGCACGTGGTTCAGTTTTTAGTAATTTTCATATTGCGACTTAGTAGTGAAGTCTGCTCAGAACTGAGTGACTAATGCATATGTCAAGAACGTTTTTAGGAAATGTGTGAAAACTGAAACGAGCTCCACAATCTAGATAGTTTTCTAAGACTACAAGACATGTGAAGTAAGTGTTTGACTGTCAAAATCCACCAGAAGTGTAGTACTGAGTTTCGTGGTTTTTTCTCACTTCTCAGGTACACGTACTGGACGAATCTCAACTTCTCAGTTGACTAGAAGAATTACACGTGCCTCAATAGGTAAGTAATAACCAGCTTCTATGCTTTTTTTTGCTTTCTACACTGATCCAGCGACTCCACTGGGTTCGATACCTGAGAAGTGATTTAACCATTCGCCTTGAAACCATACAAATACTGGCCTACTCACTTACAGTGATCTTGCAGGAAACATGAGCGAGCCATCTAAAGCTCTCTGAAACTAAGGTATGCGATATACAAACTAATATGCTGACGGCACCTTTTTACATTCACAATCCGCTCACAATCGAAGGCACTGTCTAACTCTATGATTACATCTTGGAAGGATGAGTTGTAAAGCCCTAATTGACCACCGCGTAAGTGACAGACAACCTGCATTACGTAAATTCTGATCATCTTTCTGATCCACTCCCACAGGTCAATAGATGTAAGTAGATTAGGGCAATGTGAATCAGCGTCAGTTACAAGAATGATGGTATAACAGAACCTTTCAAAATAATTTTCGTTCATTTGCATTCATTTGTTTTACACTTACAAACCGCCCGACTTGGGTGTGTAGTCTCATCTAGGGTTTATACTAAAAACTGCTTTCTCCCTCCTGTGAACCTATGAACTAGCCAGACAATGACTTCTCGTCTTCCTAACAGATCAGACAACCTGAAGTATATTCACGAACAGTTGTAACTAAATGCTCATACATGATAACATTGTCAGGTCGGGTGTGAATTAAATTAGATAAGAGACTTACAGACCGGTCACAATCTAGTCATGAATATATATTCAGGATGGTCACTAACTTAAGGGTACTTCATACATATAATACATTGTTTCCGAAGTGAATATTATTGTCTTTCCGTGAGTGGTATTTGGAAACCGGACCATGGAGTCCACTGACATTAAGTAGCAAGAGGAAGGTTGATTCTTCAGCAAATCAGCAGCATAAATCAAGGTTATTTAGTTTAATGCACTCCTTCATGAAAACATATCCGACTGACTAATATCCAGACAGCCTATCCGTTATCAAAACTCTAGCCAAGTTTATGAAACGCATATACCCCAGATACGCTGTAAGTAAATTTCTGTGCGTTTGAATGTAAGCATATGTGCAAAATGACATTCAGCTCGAAGTGGCCAAACTGTTTTCCATGTATGTGCACGTGGGCAGCGACATACACGTTCACTGCTTGAAGTCAGCTGATCTTACTCAGTCAGCATATATATAAGACACTTTTAACTTTGTTGCTGCTGTATTTCCTCATGTGCCTTACCAAGCCAAACTTGGTGATAGTCGAGTAACTCAGTGCTTGACTTCAACGATTTAACTGACCACTTAATACTTCCTCAAAGTATACAGTACTGTGTGGGTAACTTGGAAAGTTGACGCAATTTTTTAATTGGGACCTGACATGAAAATTGTGGAAAGGTTCCTGACCAGCATACCTGTATGCTTAGAATGTATTAACTTTAAATTCTATGTGATCTTCTGTAATCGATTCGCCGAAAAATACATCTGAATGCGAATGTGAACGATGATGTGGTTGCATCAGGCAAAAACCTAAAGTGCATTTTGACATTAATTGAGTACATCTGACTGCTCACCTGACTTTTTGACAACTGAATATTCACAGTGTGCTTTCTACTTGGAAGAACAAAGTAACCTAAAAGTCCCTTATCTTTGGGCTTTATTGAGCTGGCATTTATAACATTCCAACTATTCTGTATGTTGTATAACATCATGAGGTTATTGGTCATTTATTTCTCAGCTTTGCTGTTTTCGAACATGTTCTCTGCATTACCCTTCAACTTCCATAGTTGAAACACCCTTTCATACCGTTTTAATTTTGTTTGCAACAAAATCACAAATGGTCAACTACAGTTTAATCTCCAGAATAAACCAATTCAGCAATCCACCGAGAAGGTAGTTCATGAAGAAAAAGTTATCGTGTGTGCAATACGAGATGAGCGTAGACGAGCATATCTGAAGGCAAGTGATAGCTTGCTTGATAGTCCGAGTCTCATCGTCGAAAATGATAATAAGAAAACCATAGTGTTGTGCAGACAACACAGGTAGCAAACACAGAGCAAATATAACTGATTAATCGGTTGTGCTTCAAACCACTCACATGTAATAGCACAGTCGGAAATTTGCTACAATTCAGGATCACTTTGATTCGTACAACGAATTTGATGGTAATGGAGACAGCTCATAACAGATGTTGTTTACTTAATTCAAACGATTTGAATTTTAAACCTGACATCGTGAGGGCACTTGTCCGAACATGGTGCAGGTGTGTTGCACAAGAATGTGAGCGTCGTTTGGGCAACTGATGTTTGCTATCTCCAATGGCTACAGGTGTACAAACAATATAAGATCGATTGATTACGCTGTAATAGTATCAACGGGCTTGTCTGTCTGGTAGCATGACGACATTTGGAAATGAGGAGACGAGATATTTATGCTGGTCCGGATGGATTCCTTGACATGGTGGTCTGCTTGGGTCTGGTGTCACTGTCTGTGCAATGAACGGGGTGATGAATTGGATATTAATTCGTCCACAGTTAAGATCTGTTTACGTGAGTACTAAATACCCACTTATGTGGTCACGTTTAAATCGTTTGGGAGGTCTAAAATATTACTCAATAGACACATGTGTAAGAGGTAGCCTGCACCACGAATGTCTTAACCGTTATCCAGCCCGGTCTCATAGATAATAAAATGCGTATGTCTGACGGAATGTTGTTTCACTGTGCTTCAGTGTTCTTTGTTGACATGACTGAAGTCAGCTGCTTCATTGAATTTGCCTTTTATTTATTACCATTCAATTTTTCTTTATGCTTATAAACCGTACAACACTATTTTTCACCAATCAGTGCAGAGACAGGAACGCATACGTAAAGAACTGTCTTCCTTCTGTAACAGACTGTTGTAATTAAGATGGACTGAAACAGCTTCTTGATTAGAGAAAGTACAGCCAATCGGTGCTCGCGCACAAGCTGCTACAGACGGAATTATAGTCAAAACTTGCGCCAACCAATCATCGACGGCGATCAGTTGCAATTGAATGCGTATCTGTTTTAAACAACCGAGTTGCTAGATGCAAGGTCGTGGATCAATACACCAACAAACAGGCCAATCATAACATGAGGACGCCTGTTTCTTAAGAGTAGTCGTAAATATTGTTGTTCTTCTATAAATAAAACTGCCACTAACTTGAGATTATTTAGTGCCGTTCAGATTCCTGTTCTGACTTTTCCTGATTGGGCAACACAGTACGCAGTACCTATGATCCAGTAAACCTTCCAGTTTAGAAGCGGATGTGTACGTAGACACATGTGGGCATAGCGGGGAAGACACGTTGTTCTGGAGTGTTGGATGGGAGTTTTGGCAACGATACTACCACACTACCCACTTGGTATGAATACGTCTGACACATCCATGTTTCTGTTGTGATCGAATGGCTAGATGATTACACTGACCACGTTACACTGACACGTTATAATTTTCATATATAACTGACCATTTTAACTGTGTAGTGGGGTGAACTTGCCGCGTTTGTTCAGTCTATACGGACGAAACACTCCCATCTGGTGATTAGTTGTGGACGTCATCATCGAAATGAGTCAGGCGGTATGAGAATCCTAAAACAGCCGTGGTGCTACAGCAGACGTAGTTATCCACGGATGAATCGTGGTAGTTGACCTCCTTTCTAAAAGTACCCACAAAACTGCAAACAGGTTAAGTGGAAAACACACTGAACAAGCTTCAGTTTGAAAACAAGATGCTGGCAGGCTACTTTTTAAGCTTACAAGCTTGAAAATTTGGTACCTTCTGGCATTTCAGCAAACAAGTCAACTAAACCTCCCTTTTTTGGAAAAAGATACCCGTGCATCACATTCACACTGCTAACACTGAATTGTTGTTTGACTCAGTCTATCTTGAGTGTCCTAAATCTTTTGGTTGGATTGTCTACTTCAACTTGCTGGAAAGTCTGTGCAGATGCGGTTTCGATGAATCTTCAGAAAATGTGGTTGCAAGAGTGTTTAGCTTAATTCATCGCCTTCTCTTCATTCAAGTCGTCAAAACGATAGAAATTTTGTATTACGTTAAGACAGCATTTCTGATTTAGTCACATCAGTTGCTAACGTATGGCACGGCTAAGTCCTAGGCGTACAATGACGACATAGTCCGAAAACGAGTTGCTGACCGGAACACTCACAAAACCTCGGCTTTAATGAATGACGAACCTATCCTAGTCACCAGCCATCTAACAGACCTGCTGGAATTATTCGAGTGTGTTACCCCCATCGGATCGGGAAAATGAATGCGGTTAACGGAACTGTAAATTAGATAACATCGACCAATGCATACGAGATGTTGAGATAATTGGGATCTTTTCTTCGTAACTGGCTTCCTCATTAGGGTTTAAACTAAATTGATTGTTTCTTTGTATGAAATGGATGTAACAACAAATGAACAAACCAACCAAGATGTAATCAGTCTTTTGCAATGAAATGCTGTATACAATTCCAGAAAATGATTGTGTCACTATCTTCTGTACATTCAAGATACGACGATTTTGTTTACTTAGCATTGTTGACAGGTTATAGGAGACTTTTGGGTGTTATAAATTGAACATCATTTTCAAATGATTGTAGCTTTGGTAGTTCCATGGCTTATTTTGAGTACAATGGTTCTGAGAAGAGGTTGGCCAAAAATCTATGGGAATCTGAGAATTGCGACCATTTATGAGCATCGTTTGACTTTGTACTAACTAACACTGTTCGATTAATCGCGTGTGTTCCGGCCAACGATTGCACATAGTTATCTGAAACAAACTGGTCGGGTGAGTTAGGTGGTCAAACCCCAGGGAGGTATTAGACGATTGTTGAAACTTCGATCTTCTAAATAATTCCTGTCAGCAGTTCGGTTTCAGGCACTATCACCAGCAGTCGCTCGGGAAAGGGATCAGCAGTACCCTAGAGACTGATGAAAGCAAATCAATGTTATGTAGGTTTTTGTAATCCTAATTGTAAAGCGAAACATAATTATCATACTGATGCCATGCTAACAACGTCAGCCCATAAAGATCCAATGTAAAAATCAAGTTAAGTGTACTTGCAGTTGCATTTCAGAGCACGGCAAGGTCGTCAGTATTGTTTAATGTTGGGTAAACGGAAATCTGACTGGCCGTCTATTTTCTGCAAGTTTCCTCGATAAAACTTGACGCCAGCCCTCGATAGCATTGGTATGCACAATATTTTGGGTGACGCTACGCGGCATGTGTGCGGAAAGATGTAGCACCCACTGTGCAAACCAGTACCCAGTTGTAGATTGGTAATAAAACTGTATTTTCCACAAGGAAGACTACTTAGAAGAGTCACGACCACAAAAACCTCGAGCTTCGACTGCGTTTGTACCACCGAGTAAAACAACAGGACTCTGTGCGTATCAGCTTTACCGAGTTTGCTTCATAGTCACGACAACAGTTTAGAAACATCATATTTAGCCCCACTTTTCGGTCTACTCAGCTGTGTCGTACGGTTTTGTAAGTAAGCCACTAGAATGCTTACGGTCTAGGGCACGCCATTCCTGATTCCGATGTATTTTCAGCCGAAGTCTGAATTTTTCGCAATTGGGTCATTTGGGACAACAAATCTCCCACACGACTTATCAAGTATACAGCTTCAATATTATGCAGTAGTGTTGGTGAGTTTCAACGTGATTCGCTTCAGAAGCTTCGCCGAAGCAGTTTATCCTCCGGATCAAGTGAAAGAACCTTTTATGACACAGAATGATGAAAGGGCAGCAGGGCTCGCGTGTGAAGTCGCTTAATTTTTGTCAAGTATTTGCCGCTTTGGTGATAGGGCACATGTTGCTTACCGGTATAATTTTTCGAGACATTTTCAAAATGGATCTTTTCAGACTGATAAAAACGGCAGTGAGCTTTGTCATACTCATTACTCATTACTAGACGTGCGGATGATACGTTACAGCGCTCAGTTCACCGCAAAGCGACTTGGAGTGGTAAATATCTTCAGTCTTCCAGATTTGCTCCTACTGCATACAGACGGGGTTTGGTTAAGACACTGTTTCATAGAGCAAGGCGTAGTTGCACCCTCGATACACTGCAGATGGAGTAGGAATTGTTGAGACAAACGTTACTAGCAAATGGATATTCTGACAAATTCATTGGGGCACATAATACCGTGAAGAAGAGCATTGAGCTCATACTGACAGCTCAAAAGAAGGATGTTTTCTTATTCTTGCCATTCAAAGGTGACCGTTTAGCCAACGACATAAAGCACAAATTAAATTCTGCTCTGGCTCGAATGTATGCGGCTGCACAGTTGCTATTATTTCATACCGCCTGAGGACCAGTTCTGCGCAATCGCGAATGTATCTTCTCAAACTCTTCTGCCTCCCACGTTGTTTGCCAGTTCACTAGCAGTCGCAGTGACGTTTACATAGGCAGAACAGATCGACAACTATCACAGCGAATCGCCGAACACATTCCGAAATGGTTGAAACAAAAGATGACTCTTCAGCCTCAACTTGGTTCACTGACGGCTCGAAACCCAACATCATCGATTGCTAAACACCTCATGACAACAGGTCACCAAGTTGACCCATTAAACTCATTCAAGATACTACTGCACCATCGAAACCCGAAGCTGTTAGCTTTCTGTGAAGCGTTGTTCATCCGAACTTACCAGCCGAAGTTGTGTGCACAAAATCGGTTGAGGCAAACTATCGGGTTGCCATGGTCGTGATTGCATAATAATTGGTGTGCTTGTAGGCGTGTCTAGTTTCCTGTTTGTCTTTATTTGTATGATGTATATAATTGGCATGTTTTACGTTTGCGACTGATGAGAGTAAATGAAATGTTAACATATCGCAATATGAAACAATTGGTTCTCTTGAACAGTTTGAACAAAGCAGTTAGAACTCGAACACTGGTAGATGCAAGCATTTCGTATTGACTCGTCAGTACCAAATTTATAATTACACGGGTGCATTTTTTTATATAGCAAACAACTAGAGGGAGTGGATAATCAATATGCGGGTTAGGATAGGCCATTAAGTCCAGGGAAGTTCACGAACAGTTGTTTCTGAACACAAAGAGCTAGCTTAAGTCAGTTGGTTGCGACTGCTTCGGCAAATCGCGATAATCTTGGGTTAGAATAACGTAACAGGACTCTGAATGCACAAGATGGATCGATAGTGTGGCCAGTGGTCAGGACGTGTCTAGCGACTGAGGAAGCTGGCTGTTTACGCGTTTCAACAACATTGCCGTCCTCCGGTAACACAGACTTCTGCACCCATTTAGGTAGATGTTCCTTTATTCTGGAGCTCAGGCATCTCTTGGTTCTGGCTATTTAACTTTCTCCACAGTTACATACAACTTGGTAAATACAATGTGAAGTGGCACCGGTAACTTCAGAATCCGAGCGATTACACGGAGTTCAGCTGCAGTGAAAGTTTGCTTCATCGAGTTCCTCAATCGTTGCGTTGTTTGGTGCTTGATATAATCACCCTTAAAAGGCAGCTCTAGGTAAACCTTCTTTTTCTCTACAGTGACCACCTCTTCGGATGGTACTTTTTGTCTACTGTGCCTATCTATGAACCTTCTGGGGGTAACAATTTGACTGCAGGATAGAAGTAATCAGATCTAGTTCTTCTGCAAGACTGTCATGCGTACAAATTCGCCTTGCCCGTGTAAAAAGCGTATTCACAATATGTCTTCTTTCTGCTCTAATGAAATACCCAAGTAGCCTGTTCTACCCACTGTCAACCAATTCCGAAGAGGTCAACACAGGCTAAATTTAATTTTTGTTAGTTTTGTCTTATGATTGAGTGCATACCAGCTTTAAGTATCTGCGTTTTTCATGTAGGCCAACAGCGTATCATCTTAGACAAAACAGTTCGAAAGCGAATGTGGCCAGAGGCGATACGACTGAAATGGACTTACCATTTCAGAACAGTCGGTTATCGTGTTTAGGGAAAAGTAATGCGCGGAAAATTTGAAATTCATCGATAAAATAAGTCAGGCTTGTCTTACATGGCCTAATACAAAATCACATAAGTGAATTGCGCCTTGTGTGGTAATTGACTATAGCTAGGAACCAAACCTTTTTTCATATGAGAACCAAGTATGACTACTGTTGGGGTGATAATTGAGCCAAAATGTGAAAACTTCTGGGCTCCCGGTATGGATTCGTTGCTCAGCCGGTAGACCATTCGCCGTGTTTTTCATACTGTTTCTATTGTTAGTTCGAATCCAGTCGAAGCCCAGATTTGGGGCTCATCTGACTTATGAAATCCACCAAACAAATTACAAGTAATACCATTTCAATGCTCAACGGTGGCGTTGATGTATTTCAGTGTGAATTATTGAGAAGTCCCTCCTGAGTAGTCAGGCTGCCGGATCATTTGATAGATTCTATGTGACGCAGTGGATTGGGCGAGTAACTTAGACTGAATGTAACATTTTTGAGCGTTCGACGTGGTTTTGTACCTTAGTTGGTAGAGCGCTTGGGCATGTCGTTTCTGTTGCTGGCTTTAATTCAGGGAGCGTTTGGACTTTCCGCAATCGGAGCTAGTCTAACTTATGAAAACTACTGCAATGAACATAAGCTATCCTATTGTACTACTCATACCGCGGCTATTCAGTAACAGGAGCAGAGCACATATTTTGACATCGTACAAGCTACAGGGAAAATGCAGGAAAGATCATCAAAGCGCAGCATCGCTCATAATGGTCTCTGCTACTTAATGAAACTGAGCATTGACGTCTGTGGCAGCCGAGATGGTCTGAGGCCGAATACTGCGTGCAAATGAGTGGTTTTGTGACAGGTCTGGTTTAATTGCTTAACCCATATATTGCGTTGTCGAATAAACAACCCTTGTGCAATCCGCATTCTTGGATCACAACAGTTGGTATCGTGACCTGGATTGGAGGATGAAGATCGCATGGCCGCAGCCGTTCGAGGATGGGGACGTCCGGAGCTTCGTGGAGGACTTCGAGGACGTGGCGGTGACGGTCGGAGTGAAGACCGACCGGGCGAAGCTGGCGGTCCTGCGGATGTTGCTCAAAAGCAAGGTGAAGGCTGTTCTGGAGGCGACGCGAAGGGGCACCGCGAAGCTGGAGTGGGCCGCCGCGAATGAAGCGATGATCGCCGGGTTCGGCAGCCCAGCCGATTGCCAAGAGACAATGCGGCAGTTCAAGGGCGCCCGGCTTGGACCAGGAGGCGACGTTCTCGTGTACGCCGTGTCGCTGCTGGCAACGTTGTCAACAGCCTTCCCACATTTAGACCAGGATTCGGAACAACGTATGCTGACAGATCAGTTCTTGGACGGAATGTCACCAGCACTAGGAGATCAGCTCAGGGTGGCTCTCATCGCACATCCGATGACGTTGGAATAGCTAGCTGATGCGGCTGGACAATTACTGGCAGACAACTCCCCGGCAATCAGCGAGTTGGGAACGAATGAACCAAGTGAAATGAATGACCTGCGGACCGCAGTGGAAAGGTTGACTCAAGAAGTGGCCGCTTTGAAAATGAGGAGGCAGCAGGACCGGGGCGACGTCTGTTACAGATGCGGAAGACGTGGACATTGGCGAAGATTTTGCCCGCGTGGCGAGAAAAGGTTTCATGTAAATAAACATTTCAATGATTGTTTTTTGTCTGGGAAGGGTGATCCGATAATAGGGGCGGTTGATAAGACGGCAGTTCAGGCGAAGATAGCAATCAATGGTAGTTCGGAATGCTGTTTGATCGACACCGGGGGAGCAATTTCACTAATTAGACCGAGGCCGGGAAAGGTTGTTCAGCCGTGTGCGATGGTCGTTCGAACAGTCGGTGG
>LUCH01002510.1:51584-62332 GCA_013368495.1 Paragonimus heterotremus
CAAGAGAGCGATAACTTCTGATACTTCCCGGTCGTTTATGCCGCGGAAGAGGGTTGACTTGAGAGACCCCACCCCGAATCTCCGACTCGAAAGTCTGACCTGCGAGACAACAGAGTACATAGCTTCCGTGGGAGACCATACCCGGAGCCATTGATACGAGAGTCTGACTCACTTGGCAGTGAAGGACTTGCCTAGCCCGAGGGCGCAGTGAATAAGACCTTGATGTCTCATTCTGAACACTACTGCGCCCAGTGGATGTATTCGAAGTGACATCGGACTTTTGCTAGATATCAGATGTTTTTCGATCGTATTGGATAATACGCCGGCGGTCACGGTTAACCATTGGGCTACCTGAGGGCTCTTTGTTTAAGGGTAACTTTTCTAATCTTCTTCCTGATATAGAAGACAGTAGTACCATAACTATAAAAATAAACCTGCTGTATGTTCATAGGATAGTGCCTCATTACCTAATCACCTTTTTGCGGTCAGTAGTGGGATATACAGTCCTGTTAGTCTAACTGCTTTTTGTCTAACTGCCCCCCTTCGGCCTGTCTGACAAGGTTGAACCTGGAAGGACCGGAGTCCTAGTCAACATAGCCCGTCGGATCAAAACAGTACACAAGCCCGGCCACCTCGCCAATGTAGCAGCATAGATCAGGAAAGAATGCTTTGACCAAGGTAAACGGAGATAACTTGCGTTGCTTTCACGTATCTGTCTTCCTTGTCAACAGTATTTCAACTCCCTACCTACTTTTTTGAAATGCCATCGTAGAACGTATATTGTAGAATTTTAGTTGCTTCAAATATGCGAAGAACTGGGCAAATGGGTGAGGCCGGCTTTTACTACGATCAAATCTTTGTAGCCAAATTGGCTTGAAGAAAAGGAGCACAGTAATTTATACCTTAACGCGCATTATTTAAATTTTTCGGTCTCTTTTTCCACGTGATAATGACCGTGAAATGAGCGTGGTCTGAGTCGCGAATATCTTGACCAAAGTGAATCGAGTACATAGAGTTTTGGATACAGTTACCTTGAAACAGGCAAACAAACGGATAATTAACTGCTACTTGGAGGTTTCAATTTGACCTAATCTAAAACGTAGTCGATAGTAGGACAGACTTGTGGTCTTTTCCACCTCAAAACCGACTTAGTCAGCAAATTAGAAGACGGCTAGATCACTAGGAATGTATAGGTTCCATTCTACATTTAGCTACCAACCGCGGCCTCAGTGAGGTACGATTACAGGGGACGATGTAGGGGTATTCATGACTAATAGATAAATGGCTCTGAAACAGTCATCAGTAAGTGAGTACTTCTACTCCTAGTTCGTTTTCTGAGCGGTCTGTTCACAATATTCTGAATTAAACGGTGAGAAAGTTTTAAGCCACCCTGTATATACATATATTCGTGCTTGTATGTCCGGTTTGATTTTTCGTAGGATTGCAGTTTCTCGCTTGTTGATGTGACGTTTTGGTTTGTCAGTCAGTGAAAACTATATACTCCATGGATGCTTCGGACACTTTCGTGCATCTTTGCTGTTTTTGATATGTTGGAAGTCAAATATACGACAGCAATCCAACTCCCTAATTGGGATATTCAGATTATCTAAACGCTGTCAGAGGAAGAACTCAGTTGCGTAAAAACAGCGTTAAATTGACAAACAAACTAGACCAATCGTATATAATGGTGAGCCAGAATAGTAAGCAGTCGCTTCTTATACATGGTTCTGTTAATTTTCCGTAACCAGTGATCCACTAGTTTGCTGTACGTAAGTATGTCTAGACAGATACTAATGTAGACATATACACCGTATCTCAACATTCAAGTGCTCTCTTTTTTGTTAGTCGGTAACAACAGGAAGCTAAATTCAATTCTACAAACCCCATTAACAAGGATTTTCAGACGCACTTAGCAATTTTTGGAGCTATTAGTCTTTCACATTAATCCACAGGTAAGTGCCAGCCTAAGGTGCAACCTCAGTTCAACTTTTTCCGAAAACTATTTCTCGAGTGCAGTAGTCATGTCCGTTGAAAGTCTTTCTGATATATTTTATTATTCAAAAATATATACTGACAAACGATCCGTCGGCAAACATACAACACGCACTAAAAATCAATACTCTGATAGCTATTTGAATAATGATTTTGGGTTTATTCTATTTAATTGAACTTTTCAAATACGTTTTGACATACACACCTCATAATTCATCGGTTGGATACAAAGTTTAATTCTATGATTATTGTTTCCAGACCGTACTCATGCGAGAAAGGAAATGCACGCAGATGAATCTAGAAGTTGACAAGTAGTTTGGCAAATCTGATAATTCAGAAGAGCCCCAGATGCAAGAAATCTGGACTTTGGCTGGATTCGAATCAACAGCAGAAACAACATGCACAAGCTCGGAAAATGATTTATCACCTGACCTGAGTCCAGTCGAAGTTCAGATTTTTTGTAGTTGGGTCTCTTCTGAATTACCAGGTCTTCCAAACTACTTACAAGTACTACATTGTCAATGCTCATCGGTGGCTTTGGTGGATCCCATCATGAACTGATCGAAAAATCCTGACTGGGCAGTCAATCGGCTGGATCATTTGGTGGATTTCATGTGGCACAGTTGGTTGGGTGGGTAACTAGGTCCAAAAATGAAATTTCTGGGCTTCTGGCGTGGCTTCGTAGCACAGCTGGCAGAGCGCTTGCCGCGTTCGGGCATGGTGTTTCTGTCGCTGGTTCGGATCCAGTCGAAGTCCAAATTTTTCGAAAATGGATCTCTTCTAAATAATCAAATCTGCCAAATTACTTGTGAGTAACACAGTGACAATGCTCATCTGTGGCGTTAATAGATTCTAGCGTGAACTGATCGAGCAATCTTACCCGGGCGGTCAACCTCATCGAGGATTTAGTGAATTTCATATATCACTGTTGGTTATGTGGACACCTAGGTCCAAATGTAAAATTTTAGAGCTTCTAGTATGGCTTTCTGCCCTATTGTTAGAGTATTCACCGCATCTGTGTACTTAGTTACTGTCGCTGGCTTGAATCCAGCCAATGTTCGGATTTTTCTTATTTGGGTCTCTTCTTAGCTAGCTTAAACCTTGATAGAGCATTCAGCCTGTTATTGATGATGATGACGTCAGTGACACGCGCAACAGCTTTAGAAAAGTGCTTCGTCTCACATATTTCGGTGGTCGTAATCCTGGAAACAACTGCTACCACAGACGTCACAGTACAATACTGACAGAGAAGGAGATGGTGTGATCACCATCAAGAAATCCAGTTACGAAAATGCAATGTCTCGAAAGCTGTGGGCTAATTCCCCAGGGTTTTTTAAAACAAAAAACACTGGATGACCGTTCCACCACCGAGCTGTTGTGTTGACGGTGGAATGTGAAGAGAGGACATCGCGCCAACTAAACTAATTAAGTCTTGTGTTCTACTTAACCACCTTCATTGGCTTCTCTGATAGAGATAGATGAAAGAAAACTCCTTTAAGGCACGTACGAAGTTGACACTGAGACACTGTGCATTAGCAAACAAATTACTGTGTTTGTTTCAGTTGTCAAGGTATAACCCTGTTGGGTTGATTGGATGGCTTTCTTACGTGTTGTTCCCAACATCCTATACTTACTTACTAATCCAAATCACCCACAGCGTTATTGAACTTTAAATGAAGAATGCTTAATCATTGATATGGTGATCTTCTTTCGTTGTCTTTGGTGAATTAAAATTATTTTGCTTCGCCAGCAGAAGAGGTTTATACGGCTGCACTGCCCATCATAATCAGATGTGTACTTGAGCCTTTCAAATCGATTGCATATTTCCAAGAATATATGAAAGATATCATCGAATACAATGACAAACCTTCAAATACTTTCCGATTCAATCGCGAGATAAAAGTTTCGTGAAGTTGTACGATTACTTTGCGATACAATCTCATACTTTCCGTACCTCGGAAGATGAAGCTTACCTGCACACAACAACTTACTAAAGAGTAGCTGTTGTGCAACTGTGAACAGGGATCAAGATCCGGCGAACTGTAACCGAGAAACTGCCGTACCTAGTCACCCCTGAGAATGCATTATGAAGACTGAGTAACAATCACTGTTGAATGCACAGACTTCGCACTGAACGTGGATTTGTTGAAGACAAGTTCTGTGAGCGTGAACGTCAATGGCATTATCGATACCCTTTTTAATGATAAACTTTGAAAGTGGTGAATACATTCATCTACCACCGACCCATGTTGTCAAATTCCTGTTTTCGTGACGTCAGGTCTTGTCAGCCCATAGATGCGGCAGCAACAAAACTGACCCGACTCTTGTCGCAGGTTTAGATGAACTGCAGACAGATGTACTCAGGACTAGTCAGTCTAGGAATCAACTGTAGTAAGCGAAAGGAAAACGTAAGCTTTAGAAATCGATAACGGTACAGAAAACCGCCAACAGTGTCTGTGTGTATAACAAATGAAATAAATCAATCTTCAGCAGTATGGGAATGTACAGCCACAAAAATATTTGTAAAACGTATTCAACATTGCTATGATTTATTGCCTCCGGAGACTAAATAGAGGACGTCAGTGGATTCACTAATCTATGATTTCGATAAAGGCTCACATTTTAGGTATCTCGTCAAAGCACTCATTCTGGATAGGTTGGTGGCTCTAAAATGCGGTCGTTTATTGCCTTATAAAGGGTTACGCAAGTCTGTCGAACATGAAAGCATATCAATTCACTCAAATGCTTACCTTGCGCGGCCGAATTGACAAGTTCTGCTGAGAGAAAGTGTATGAGTCATTCAAGTTACAACGCAAAGTAAACATAGTGCATATATATCTATGTTCTATTTGAACCTGCTGAAAAGCACAAGCTGGATAATCACATGTCTGAACGTTGAACCTCGATGACCATAATCTGTAGGCTATAGACGACTATCACAAATTAAAATAAATTATCACAAGCCAAAAGATGATAGTTAATGATTGAACTACCAGCATATCCATGAAAAACAAAGCTTCAACGAACAGACTGTTTTCGATAACTTCTCTTCTTTGGCTGGTACAATTATATAAAATTCATTGACAAGTTACTGTCGCAATCCGACTACGTCACCAGGATTTGTGTGTGCACAAACAATTCGTTCAAACCCCGAGGCTCCTTTGGCCGAACACGGCCGTCCAACCCGTGGAACAATTTGTCCCCGTCCCACTGAACCAGCCTGATTAACACTAAATAACTAGAACCAACTTCGGTTGTGTTCCTAACCACAACGAACTGGTGGTAATCTTTTATCCAACTACATTGACCCTTCATCAATCTTTGATCAATAACATTGTAACCAGTCACTTAATTTTATATAGTTGTGTCAGCCAAAAAGGAGAATTTATCGAAAACAGTCTGTTTGCTGAAACTGTTTTTCATGAATTTTGAGGGGATTTTCAATCATCCGTAACAACAGATTGTATGAACCTAGGGCAGGAAAACGAACCATAACATGTAAAGACCATTTGTATGAAGTTTTGTCTTGAGGATTATTTACAGCAATTTCGTATGTATTTTGATTCCCGGATGTTTCTGTGTCATTGACAATGCAAGTTCATCGCTACGCTTTGCTTTAAACTAAATCTCTCAAACAATGTAACCGCACTGGAATATACAATCAGTGGAATAGTGGAAGTGACAGAGAATGATCTCTGTTTTAGCATCGGCTCAAAATGGTTATGGTCTTACCGTGTGAGATCGCACTTGTCTGAACTAGAAAAAGAGATCATAATTTCTTTCGACTTGGATGTGCATTATAGCATTTTGTTCCATAAATAATGCATTGTGAGCGACTGAAATGAAACGTGTGTATGACATTCGAAATCCAACTAGATTGCAACACAAAGACCACTTCATACAAACAACATGGGCAGATATCGTAAGAGAACTTAGTTTTGCGTCAACTGGCTACTTCAACGTGGAAGCATGTTGGGTTCGAGTAATTCATAAACAATATTACCGTATAGTTAGTACAGTTTTCAGCAACTAACTTGACAAACACTCAGATCAGGTATAACACCAATGCCCCCGTTGAGCAAGGAAAGGTATTCTGCTATGGTCAAAGTTAAATAATTCAACACATCTTAGTAATTTGTGAATAACAACGTTTAGAGTGCGTTAACGTCAAGTCCTTCATCCTCAATCAGAAGTAACCTAATCTAATTAGGGTGCAATGAACATAATCGAAGATGTGCTCGAAAGATGTGTGCTAGAGTTTTAACAGAAACTGTTCTTCTCCAAACTTTTAATTTCATTACTTCGGTGAAGGTTGCGTAGACTTCGCAATTTCCAATGTCTTCTTGTCAACCCGAGATCTTCCATTACATTTACTGAGTGTGTCAAAAACAGACGTATTTGTCTTTCCAAAAATCCCATATTTTTTGTTATTCCACTGTTACAGTGATTCGTAGAAGCAGTGAATTTGCTCTATCTTTCTTCTGGTCCAACAGCCAGAAACGATTTGGCACTGAGTTATCAGCTATACTCATCTGTTACGCGTTTCCTTCGCATGATGGTTATCAGAACGACATTCTGCATCATTCACGCAATCGATAACAGCTTGTTGGGTTGTTCCGATTAACACCGTGGAAGCGCCATCAAACCGTTTGTACTCAGTTATTCAAACAACATGCAATCGCCATATATGACTTAACAACTGAGTGACAGGTTTTGTCTGACAATCGACCTCTAAAGAGTTTGAGATTAATTATGCATACTATTGAACTAACATATGTTTAATACCAATGAAAAAATTCTGTTCTGGTAATGTGTTCAAAACACGTTAAGTTTCTGCAACAGATTCTTTACGTATCGATCTGTACATTAGTGAGAAAGTTCTATTCATTAACGTTTTTCATTTCACAGACTATAAATGAATACCGTCAACCACTTCTGGTTAAATCTTGTCACTAAAACTGGCTAAAATATATGTATGTAACAATAGCAGAATTGACCAAAGTGAAACTGGACACAGTCTGTGTTACGGAACCATGATGGCAGACATAATTCAATCACGATGGATACACAATTTTTTCACAAAATAGACAGAACTAGAGGGTTGTGAAGTGCGCTATATGGCTAGATGGACGTACTCAATTGTTATGTCCCTGGGGTTTGGACAAGCATCAAGTGCACTTGTTCATACGAACATCAATACAATTTGGTTTTAGCTGGCAACCTCTCAGCGAGAACCATAATTTGTGTTTCCATAAAAACTGTATTTAGATTGCTGAAGAGAAGACCATAGAAAATTCTCATTGACTGCAGAAAAAACAAAAATATATGTGCCAAGGATTAGAGGATGGTAGGACTGACTAGCTTCAGGAGAATAACGAAGCTGAATTTGGTGTTCGAGGCACATATAAGAATGGTTTTTACCGTGTGCATACTTGTGAAGAAAAATGAGAAAAACGAAAACTGCTCTGTGGATTTTAGTCTCAAGCGCCCAAAATCACAGACAAATTAGAGAGATATTATTTCAGTCCACTTTGTGATAAACATGCGAATTCGAACCAAACATATCCAGGAAGTCAACTGATGTGGTATTCAGTTTGCTGGCCGATAAAGAGCTCCAAGTTGACAATTACATCACAGAAAATAATTAGACGGTCACCAAACGCTTCATCAGTAATCTTCAGTAAGTTCCGTTGTACTTGCTTTTGGTACTCGCCTGACTGACTTTACCACCTATGACTACACAAAAAACATCTCACATTTTTATTGTCCACATGCTAGTTAAAAGGACTGTAAAACTGACCAGTGCTAAGACAGCCAGTGCAACCAAATTGTGTTGACCGTCAAACAGAATAAATATGGAGATCAAAGTCACATCAGCTTTTGAAACATCATTTACATACTACCGACGGATACTTTTCAGGGCATGTTGGTTCTGCTATGACCAATCGATAATGACAGAAGGGCAGGTGATCTTCAGGGTTTCAGTTATATGGTCCGTCAGGTGAGATTATGTTTACATCCTCCAATGGTAGCCAAGTAACGGTGGGTAGATACTACAACTCTAGTTTGACTTTGAAACAAGTGTAATTGGTTATCTAGGAAAGTTCATCTGTTTTAATCCCTGTGCTTATTAGCAGAAAAACAGGAAGATCAGCAGCGTTTTTTAGACTCGACAGTAAACAATAAAAATCGTTGGTTTCACTGGCGAATAACACATTTGGACTGAAAGTTTAGATAAGAAGTATTTAATCAACTCAGACTATTGAAGGTTTGGAAAGTCGTGTTCTTTCAATAACGAACAACTCATGGAATCCTCAGAACAGACAGAGTCCTTAGTTTGGTGGGCACTCCGTGGAATTTGACAAACACAAATGGTATGCGGATGAACTTAAACAAGAGATGATGTGATTTGGTAGGATGAGGATATATAAGGGGCAATAATGTTTTTGTTGAATTTACAATTAAACTGGTGAGCTAACCGACCGTGGGGACATCGTTCAGAATTCCATTCTCTTGTCGGCACATTAAAAAGATCTACCGTATTACTCGGAATTAGGAACTTTGAATAGCCCTAGAAATTGTACTCGAAGTGAAATCGCCCACGCAATTAATAAGGATAAGATCGCGTACTGGTTTCAGTAAGCAAGTGTTATTCATCAGACACAAAGCAGCATTTATAAATGTACAACAGTATTGAAGAAATCTCAGTTTGTTATTGGCTGATCGTATTGGCACGTGCAAAGTCACAAACTATAAGTTAATCAGTGTAATACAGAACAAATAAATTAGCGAATAACAGAAGGAGTAACATTGAGGCTGTTCGTCCAACCCTGATGTAATATGTTTAATGCGACGTTTGGGTTGACCCTTTGTGAGTTCTGTTGTGTGTGGGTTTGGATAAACAGTGAATCGAGTAGATTTTTGTCACACTTCTATTATTGATTGTGTCATACATATCCATCATGATACTTGTGAGACAGAGGGTACTCTGGTATACGTATCCAACGTCACAACAATTTCGTTTTGCTCCGCTGATTCTGTCTTGGATGTTCCGATCCAGAGCCCAGACATTACTTTTGGAAAATTCCTGTACAACCATTATAAAAATTACACCCGGATACACATCTCTGTGCCTCAATTGATTGCTGCCCTAAGCAAAACTACTGTAACTCGAACCGGTTTGTGCTTTTGTTTCTGGTTAAGAGTATACCTGATTATTTTTTGAGGTTTTTTTCAGATCGATCGAAATAGTATCACTGGAGGAACTTGTTTGAACGTGGCGTACAAATTTGCCATGAATGCTTTGTGAGTCTTATTTATAAAATTACAGTACTTCCTGTTTATATGTAACTAGCAACTTATGATAATACTTGAGTCCCAAGGTTTCGATGCACAAGACTTCGCTAATACAAAACTGTGACAAAAACCTGTGCAGTTTCAAAACTATGTCTCACTAGCAATTACCAACTCTAGTTGCTCAGTTCTCGGTGTGCCAACAATTTGTCCGTTATTTACTGGTGTAAAAATATTAAATTATATTTATACATTTTCTATGAAAATCAACCTTCAAGCTAAATAAGCTAGTGAACGATTATCTGCTCGCTAATTTTATCTGTTCTATGCCTTATCTGTTCACAGTGTGGTTCAGGTTGCACTTGCCAGTGAAAAATAAAACCAAATCAGGAAAGTATTACAGACGTACCACAATACAAAGTATATGCTGGGGTTCAACATGATTAAGGACAGAGAGGCGCTTGCATACCCAAATGCGTGCCCTATGATGGTGCTTCCACGCCTAGCTCAACGGAAACCCTACACCCCACATAATGAAAGCACCTCATTATCTGACTGCTGCACGAGTTCCGTCAGTTGCCTGTGCCCAAATTGAACAAACCGTTGTGTGGTATTTTTATACAGAGTAGACGACCCAGCAAGCAGAGACTGAGCATTTTTATCAACTCAGTTAACAATCACGACCTTGACCGTTAGAAAAAAATTACACCAGGATCACCTCGATTTCGTAACAGCAGTATGAAGTTTAAAAGTGAATAAAACTAGCCATATTACCTAATCTGTTCAGTGTTCCACCTGTCATTCGTGGAAAGACTAAATGAATTCGCTCTAGTTTGCAGGTTATTGTTGTTTACCACTTGAGAGAACAGCCACTTCAACGCACTCTTAATAGCATAACATGCACCACGTAGATTAATTGAAAAATAAAATGAAGCTCACCTTGTAAAATGACATTTTAACTGAAGAAAGCTCAAGACTATTGTCCGTAAGCGAACACTTTACATTCCCACTAAATGTACAGTGATTTCAGTGGGTTGACTTGTTTCGACGGAGCACATCTGGGAACCGCATAGTCTCAAAGAGGGAAAGTAGTGACCGTATAAAAAACATTGCTGTCAGTTCGGAAATGAACTGCTGACATTCCAGTGCATTTTGACCAGGTCTGTTCAAACAAGGAGATGATAAAAGTTTTAGTAATGAAATGTTGATTAAACACTCTAAAAGTTGAAGATTACTAATATTGCTCTGACAAATTATGAAATACTCTGTCAGATAAAGTCAATCAATTAAGTCTACGGAACTACGCTTAGATTTTTGTTGAATACGGATACCATTCACCGGATACCATTCACCCTTTATTGATGCGTGAACTGGCGGTGGAATTGGCCAGGCCACTGACAAACCTCTACCAACAGTCCTTGAACGAAGGTAAACTGCCAACGGAGTGGAAACGAGCGGTGATT
>LUCH01002510.1:70588-91934 GCA_013368495.1 Paragonimus heterotremus
CGAGTTTCGCTCCGATTAGAGCTCGTCAGTAGTGCATATCATCGCCACTGCCGGGACTTGAACCACGGACATGCTGTTCATGAGGCAACCGTGTTTTGATTGGAAAAAGCAACTTGTTGCGATTCATTACTACACGTTTGTTGAATGTAACATTTTTATTAAGGAAACTCAAGATGTAGTTCACGTTGGTTCAATCACTAAAGACAATAAACAATGCTGAGTCAAAAATGTTCTAAAAAATCATGGACTTTTCTAGTGTAAACAACAGTGTTGAAGCCTGGTACATACACATGGCTTCTTATATTTTCCGGACTGTTTCACACAAAAGTATTTCAGACTTGAGACAATTTTGTAGACTTTCGGACCAAGTTATAACTAAAAAGCGGTGTCTAGCCATCTTAGCCCATTTGTGTCTTAACAACAAACCGGAAATACCACAGCAGCAGCGGTGACACTGTAGCCCACTATACATGTCTGTAAAATATCATTCTGACATTTGGTCACAAACAGTTGGCCCTATTTCTCTGCAAGTTGGGTGGTTTAGTGGGACATAACTAGATCGAAACAAATGTCCTCCATTTTACTACTAGTCACTGGATCCCACATTCTGATGAAAAACTTCTTCCAACTGATTTTAGGTCATATTGGGTGCTTGTATTGCAAGCGGCTAATTAACATCGTGGCAATGAGAAGTGAAAATGCAATAGTTTTTGTCACCACGTCCTAGGAATTTTGATTTGTTTTGCCTAATCTAGGTAGCTAACTGTTTTTTCTCAGCCTATTTTACTTAACTGTCCTGAAAGCACAATTCCATGAAAACTGTTAAACAATGTAGCAGACACCCTTCAGCGCAAGTGATCTTTTATGTGCCTCTTGTTTTCTCCGTCAAGCTCACGTGACACCTTGTCCCATTTTCACAGCGCAAACAATCTCAGACCTTTTGAATGAACGTGAGTCAGTCAAATTAATACAAAGGACACGCAATCTAAGTTGATTTCTTCCTGATATGTATTGTACTCACTATACTCTGTCATTCAGTCAAATCACACCATGTTACAACAGTTTGTATAAAGTTTTTCTTAGTGCATGCAACCCCGTAATGTCAGTTTCATTCACGAATTGCTTGCCCTGCTGCCTCGATGATTCTTGGTGGATGTATGTGGGACTATTTCAGAACAACCTCAAGCTTGTAGGTGTGTGTGACTTATTTCTCGTGAACGTTATTAAACCTATTAGATTCTCGCGTACAGTTCCCAACGTTTTAAAAGTGTGAATCGACGTATAAAACTGTTCACTGCTAGCAGAAGCAAAATAATTTTTCCTCTACAGATATCATAGTGTAAATGTAAATAGATCTAGCACTGAGTGCCCATCAACAACCTTCGAGTCTGTCCGTTGAGCACTTATCAATGAAGTTTAGAAATGGAACAAAAAGTTTAATATCTAGAACATTGCGTTCCGTCCTGAAGTTTGAACAAAACATTTAGTGTAGGAATAATGGTAAATGAAAACATCTCGTCCGTACCAAATTTACAATAGAAAATGAATCGGATGTAAATTTTTGTTTCCACAGTCACTGTTCAAGGCGGTTACATTCTAGACTAGTGTTTAGTAAGAACAGTTTTCACGGTCAATCTATCTGTCCAAACAATTAACCGAGGCGCATATACAATATACACAAAATGGGCTGTACACAAAATTGATGACCGCGCGATAACGAAGAAATATGTAGCATTGCCCTTTTCCGGCGGTATAAGCGGTACACCCAAACATGGAATAATTATTTTGTCGTGACTGCAATGATCTTTAAATGAAAGGAAAGAATTTTTCCAAATGTGGTTTACGCACAAAGCCGCGTGTGTGCCAAACTACCATGATTGTTTTTACGCGTGTACAGAATGAGGAGAAAATAATTATCAGTATAGTCGTTTGGGAAGTAATAGGATGTGTAGATTGTTAAACATCTATAGAAGTATGAACCAATTTATAAGTTATCTCAGAAACGTTATTAACTAATTACTTCATCAGAACAGAAAGAAGGCATGTGTTACAGATTCCTTTGGTCTCACTAGTCACAAGCGACCAACTACGAATGTTGTTCAGTTCATTTAAAATCAAATTTCCTCACTAATCATCAGTTATCAAAATATCGCTCAACAAATTAGTGATTCCTATGACCTCAACTTGGAGAGAATTCTTGGTCAAGAGGTCATCGACTGGAGTTAACAGAACAGTTACTATGTCCCCTATCGAAGTAACCTGACCAGTACTCACAAACAAAAGTGATTGATCATTCATATGCGATGATACTTCAATCGTGCCTAATGTGAGGCAGATGACGCGGTTGGCAACACCGCTACTTCATTAAAATATAGTCAGAGTACTAGTTCTGGTTATGACAAGGATATGTACTATTGACGAGCTCTAATAAGAACGATAGTCGAGTCTGGTGATTCTTTTCAAAAGAAGCTGACTGAAAAGGCTATCTGAATGCGAACACTGCGATCAAATTTGAGTGATGTTCAACGTATAACAAGCGTTAAACGTGCAAATTACATACTCAGTACAAATAAGGACAAGCAATGGCTAGACACTGCTACCAACACATCAGGTGTTACGTAGTCAGAAAAATAGAAACCCGATAGGTTACCTCAGTTACTTTTGTGCATACAACGTCGGCCGATATGTTCATATGAATATCACTTCGAAGTAAGTCAGTAATTTAAGCATCTAACCACACAGCAATGTTTTGAATGAAATTACTAGGTCAACTCGTCGACCTGCCATCACAAGCGGTTTATCAACCGATGACGTGGGCTTTCAATCAACCAGTTCACCAAGTTGAACCTAGTGCCTCGTCAGTTAATTTATCGGTTGCGGGAAGTGTATGGTCAATTGCTGTGATAGCTGGTAATCTGTTCTGTCTATTTAAACCTCACTGTATGTGAACAGTTACAAAACATGCGAAACAGAAGAGTTTCACGAACTACTTTTATGACTACAGAGAACTAGCCCACTGGTATTTTAGTTAACTGTAGCTGCACAGCCTCTTTTGTTGGAGCTGGAGTGGTCTTCAATCCGTGAATAACTCAACAATATCCACAATTAGCAAGCTATCAACCACGGAACATCGTAAAATATCCGTTGCGTGTACCACTATGTGATTTATGTCAGAGATTGCAAACTTTCACTTCGAGGTTCGTTAGCTGTAACAGTATTTGCATAGGCGCACTCTTGTCGGACAGCCAATATGTCATTACATTGGGGAATAAAGTTGGCGAACTGCGACAGGACGGTAGAGCGCTCCAAGGTTAGATCACCAGATTTGTGTATGTCCAAGATGACCGATTTCCCACGCGGCAAGCCTATTCGAGGGCGCCACCACACACCCCGAACTATCCAGCACACACATTATTTATCTAGTCACTCTTGTCCAGGTGTTGTACGATGGTGTTATTGAGCCACGTGTTTCGCACCACCGACTGTTTCGAAACCTTAGGTAACGGTGCACTGCGCACGAGCCGAATGACCGAATTGAACCAGCTCTGAAGCAGCATTCGCTCACCTACATCGAGATGTCAATTAAACATGTGGTTTAAACCGCTGTAGAGGAAACGTCACATCAGCGTATATAAAAAGTGATCGAACTGGTTACTTTATCACTTTAATATAAACCAGTCACATTGTTTTTTGGAAGCCCATCACAACTGTAGTCGATGAAATCTGCGTCCATCCTAGTGGTATGAATTGAAGTACATTAAATGCAAATGATACCATGCAGTAATTTGAGTGAGAGATATAAAGCAGAATGTGAGGAAATTACACCAATCCAGTTCAATTGTGTTCAATTATTCATTTGATGATTAACAAAAGCAGATGATCCATATCCAGTGGACCATTATTTTACACAAGTCGGCCGCGTACTACGAGGTGTAACGGCGGTAGTCAGCATGACTCATTAGCACGCTGCCCAGTCAAGTATAAAGCGAAATGGATGTTAACAGGCGCACGGAACCGTGACTAAGACTATGGTTGATGTGCTTTGGGAACAAGACGACCTTGTGGAGCGAAGTGTGTCTGACCCTTTCAGAATTAAATTTGGAAATAAATCAACCTGATGATGTTCAGATTCAGAACTTGTTTTGGATACTACAGATTGACAGCACAAGATAGTCTGCTTGGCAGATGGTTTTCTTAATTAAAAAGTTCAACTACGCCCGACTTTCTAACTACTCTACAGGTACAATTTAACTCAAGCTGCATAGGTTTGTAAAGCTTCTTGATGATCACCCTCAAACCAAAACCCCGTGACTAGTGTCGTCCGTGTTTGGACCCACTGGGTAGAGGTGGTCTGAATGGCGAACGAACCGGCTACTATTCGCGTTACGAGACAAATGTCTTGTCCGTTCAGCCACTGGTCCCGTGGACGATGTTTATGACTAGCAGAATTCGTGTAACCCCAACAGGTTGTTTTAACAGCATTGACTGAAAGTTCGCAAATGGAAGACCGGTGTAGGGAAATCGAAAAAGCTGATTACCCTTTAATAAGAAATCAGTTTTGTCAACAGTTGTCTTTGGCATTTTTCCTCCGACTTACAGTTACACAAGATACATTTGAGCTATACATGAAAATTAGAACAAGTCATGTAGGTCCTTAAAAATCACAGAAGTGGGGCATGTCGCAGTCAACTGGGGGGAGTTGGTAGTGTTTGTGAATGCTGCGTGCCATGCGACACATGTTCGTCGGTGTGAAGTGGTTCACTCTTGACCGAGTTTCACGTGGTTGTCGAATAACTGGCCAGGGGAGTTGAGGTGTCTGTACGAGCTGTCTTTGGGTACACATACAGGGCTTGTATAGTCTGACAGTAGTAACCTCAACCGCTTATAACAGTTGCACTCTCACTACTGTTAGGTAGGCTGGACGAACCTTGTAGATGACTCGCAGAGCCTCCTGCGGCCATACCTAATGGTCGATGGCACTGGAAATGGACGTTGTTAACCGTCGTGGAGCTGTTTAATAGGTAAAGTATAATTACAACAAACCAGTTCTTGTTGTGCGGAAATGAGCACTGCATCACGCTCGTCATGTAAACAACAAGCAGCGAGTTTGCTAACTGTGGGCATCTTCATAAAACATTTCCTTCATGTCCCATATTCATCCTAGTAAAATGCGCAACCACGCTAACCCAATGAATGGCAACTGGCTTGAATTAGTACATGTGGCTTACCGGGCTTAGGAATACAACTACCATAAACATCAAGCAACTAGGATGGCGTAAGCCAACTGTTTTAATGCGAGATTACTCATGGACGTCACCTACTCTGCCGTTATGCCCATCTGCCACACTGTCGTCAGCGCTATACATAATGTTGTCTCCAGCACCCCAGTTGGCTGACTGTATCATGATCTGTTTCCTGGCTAATGACATGTACATTCCTCTTCGATTAACTATGGACTTCAGTTTTGATGTCAAACGCTCTAACGAAGCAAAGACCACTAATTGGGACTTGGAAGTACTTTCCGTAAAAGCTAAAAACGTCAGGCCATAAGGTCGTTCGAGGATTCACGTGATCAGTGACCAAGGAAGAGAGGTAGGAAACCAGAAGTTTCATATTTATTACTAGGGAATCAATTCGAAAAATGTGAGAATGCAACGGGAAACAGTAGCTTAAGGTAAAAGTATTTTTTCACAACTGATCTCTTTTTCGTGGATGAATAAAAAATATATGGAACACTCTTTTCTGTGCTGTGCAAAGTATTTCACTTTCCAGCAGGCTACTGAAGGAGGGATTTATGAAGTTGGCGATTAACGTGGGTATAGAACAGTCCCATGTCGTCAAACAGTCGCTACCTGTCTGCAAGTAACCATTATATACCACTGTATACGTAAGCTTCGGACATTAATCATGTCCGACGACACATGTCCGCGACACACTTCCGCGCTTAGACCACACTGGTGTGTAGGAAAAAGCTGATTGTGTGCGCCACGTGTGACCAACTGAGAATGAAATCGACCTTGACCGTGTACGATTACTGAGAAATATGACAGAAAAACTGCATCTCAAATCCCACTTGATAAGGGGAATTTTGTAACGGTGGGTGCTTTTCAGCTCGTCCGATAGCAACCGCTATGGGGGGGGGCGAGAGTTAGACAGTTATTTTCGCAGTTTGTAGCAGTCTTGTAGTTTACAGTATACTGTATTTACTGTACTGTATTCACAAACAGAATCGTGTTGGTTGGACAGAGTATATACTAGGAACATTCAACTCCAATAAAAATAGAATGACTCTTGTTACTGTCTACTATTTCACCACGCGTCTACTTACGATGCGAAAGTTTTCTTGTTCATTTCCAATTACAACATGCCTGAATGAACCTTCATAGGCAGACTATGCACCAAATACATGTTAACACATACAAGTGGTACGAAATGAACATTAGTGACCACTAGGGACAACTTTCACGATCAAGCAGAGTTTTTCTGAAAGACTTTTGTGAAGAATTCATCGAAACTGAAGACTGGCAGGTTCAACATGATTATTTGGTTTTGTATAATGTGAGGTTCAAGCTGCGGTGTATGGCGCCGTTGTTTGTAATTCAGGGCCAGACAAAGTAGTGCACTAATCACATGACCTGACGGTTAAAACGATTCCAACCTACTGCTTTATTACGAAAGCAGCAAGCTGGAAAGTAAGTCGGATTGCAGAAGTTCTCGTCAGTTGTGCGTGATGTTAAATTTTTAAATACCAAATCCCCGACTATGCAAATAATTATTTAATACGTACGTCCTGTACGAACACTACTGCAGATATATTGATGTTGGTCTAGGGATAATTTGGAGACGTAAGTTCATAGGAATTTTATAGGTTGAAGCAAATTAAAAAGGTATCATTAACTCCTAATATTTATGTTGGTGAAAATACTGTCCCTATGTATGAAAAATGCAAGAAAGTGGCAGTATATAAGGTTCCGGCCAGAAATTGAACACTGCCGACGTATGATCACAGCCGTCATATTCAGATAGTTGTTCATAATGTATAACTGATTGGATAAATTCCATAGGCTTTCCAAACAGTCCATTCCAAAAAGAGACAACGTACGATCTTCTGCGGATAGGTTGAACAACACGTAGCGACAAAACAACGATCCCAAATAATCAAAAACAAGATGGGATTACAACGCCACGGTACTTTTGAACAAATTGTCAAAGTTAATAATTAGTCAACCTCAATCGTTTCCATCGACGGATCGTTTCTGGAAAATGAATTACTACTTGATAGCAAACGTGTTGAAGATGACTTATAACCATATAATATGGCATTCATACCCAACAGAGCTCTTCCGAGCAGTCAACGGGTTAAAAACTACGAAGATGTGCAGAGCTCTAAAAAGGTGATGCATACACAACCCCAGCAAATTACAACAACCGGCAACTGGCTATTGGCACAACTATCAAACTGATACGATGAAACAAAAACATCTAGTTCAAGGTCCAGTTAACGGCCAGAAACAGGAGAGGTAGACATTTGTGGGGGGGGATAGGGTTAGGTCGGATTTTCGCATGACTGAATTCCGAAGGTCGGTACAGACACTGTATACGCGGCTTGATCTCATTGTACGAATCCCCATCACTGCCTGTATTTTAAAACCAGTCGAGCTTTTACAAGGCAACCTTGTTAATCAGTACGCCTATATCCTCAGATTAAACAAGACCGATTTATCACATGCGAAAGCTCAAACATATTTCCTTGTACATAGTTAAAAAAGACAGCATTATTTCAAATTGGACAACACTCAAGTGTGACTGCGACTCGCCTGTTCAGATAAGTTTCAAAACCACAACCCTGTAATAGGAAACACCAGACTAAGGGTTCGATCATTTTAATGTTCATTTAAACGAAACTGGTTTGGGCTCACTTTGTATCTCTGATGTCTTGTCAGCAAAGTTCACTTCCTTTTCCTCATGAATAGCTGAAACTTTCTGGATTTTGATATTTTCATTAACCATTTGTTGACCTTCTTTTCAGAAAATAGGTTTTGCATATCCATTTTACCTTTTCTGCCTTAAAGAGCTTTCTAAACAGATTTTTAGCTAGCGAAGCCTGCTTTATTTATTTGTCTGCTAAGTGGAAACGTATTTTATGTGCGCCAGTCTGTCATAGCTTTAGTATACGATCTCTGTTCATCCAACACCCAGTTAAGCGTTTGTTCAGATATTGTCAGTTTGATGGTATTATTCAGGTGGCTTTTGACTCACTTGAAAGTTTATGTTGAGTCTCGCAATTACAAGATGTACAACATAGGGGATGAAAGAAATAAACTGGTTGTTATTTATTGAATTGGAGTATTTGAACAAACACATCAAAGTTAGAACATATTTCCCATATGGAAATGTATGTCAGCACCAAATTGGGATTTCCGGAAGAAAGCACGTTCAAGATAAGCTCATGCGTGAGAACAGTTGGAACAAGTGACTTGAAATATAAGAGTAAACTGGACTTCAAGTCTTACTATAACGAATTCAGTTATTAGCATGTAGCCCTCGTTCTTGGTGAGTCATTCGGTTTTGCCCAACTGAGATTTGCGCTGGTGTTTGGTGACACATAACAAATAGATACACGATATGTTTGATCAGTTGTACACAGTGGTTATTTAAACAACCGACTTCGGGAGGCAAGTTAAACGTACATGACTATGCAGCCTTTTCACAGCGAGAACCTCAACGTTTTACTTGACATGCCAGAGGCAGCTAATCGGTGCTAATTGCTACCGACAGCTGGTTCCGCCCGAGAATGTACAGTGTGATTGCATGGGCTGTATGGACTGAGCTGTATGAAAAAAAACTGTCTATTTTTGTCTAAAAATAGTTGTGTGACGGAATAGTTACCTCAGAGATCTACTGTCGTGATTTTTGAGAAAACGAACTAAATAAGACAGATGAGACAGCAACCAATATCGGTAAACATTAGAATTTCTGGAAGAAGTTACTAATAAAGAAATAACAATCAACTCACATATTTTCGTGAGAACATCAAAATTGATTACTCAAAAGACAGAGTCAACTGATGTCTTTTTAAATTTAGTCGTACAATTCAGTAAGTAAATATACATTGTTTCTTGTTTAACAGAATGAAAGTAGAGAACAAACATGCATGAAGAACATTTATTTTGTTTAGCACGAAAACTCACCAATTTTTCTGTTGTAGGAGATAAATGAGAGTTTGAATCCTCATCCGTTGTAAAAAGCTAGTCGAAACAGTGTTCCTACCTTACGTTTGAATACATCCAAGTGAGTATTAATCCTATTTGCCATTCGATAATTCTAAGTGACCTCTATAAACAGCAGTATAACTGAAGATTCTTCTCTGATTCTTGTTAAGTGCAATTCAATCTGACCGTTGTTCTAATCTCTAAAACCAGGTAAACATTTGTTCCTCTACATTTAATTTTGAGAGAACGAATAGTTATGAATAATATACCATAAGTTTCCAGTAAGATGGGAGGGTAATATTATTAACCTTCGCTAATTCACTCATTAATACATGTCGGTGCAATCGAAATATTGCGGTAGCCTAGTCAAACGACACAGAGTACAACAGTAATTCAATTCATATAGATTGAAAATCACCCACAATTGATCGCAGCTGTCGCATTCCCATAGACTGTCCAGTCGGCCGCTTTTGAAAAGTAGCACCAGACTCGAGTTTCGCTCCGATTAGAGCTCGTCAGTGGTGCATATCATCGCCACTGCCGGGACTTGAACCACGGACACGCTGTTCATCAGCAAGCAACCGTGTTTACTACTGCGCCATTGACCTCACGTTAGGTACGACCGAATTATCATATGTGAACGCTCAACCACTTTTAATGTGAGTAATGATCAGGTTGCTCGATCGCCTCGAGAGGAGACACAGTTACTATCTGTTAACTCCAATCGATGACCCCTCGACTAGGACTCCTCTCCAAATCGAAATAACAGAAACCATTGACTTGTTGAGCTGTATTTGATTACAGATGAGTAGTCGGGTATTTTGATTTTCATATTGATTGAACATAACCCACAATTGATCGCAGCTGTTGCATTCCCATAGACTTTCCAGTCAGCCCCTTTCGAAAAGAAGCACTAGACTCGAGTTTCGCTCTTATTAGAGCTCATCAGTAATTCAATTCACAGAATTCTGTCGTCTATAAATGTTTGACACAAATTTAGGTGAACTTACAGATAGAGTGGAATTCAAGGTGGAGTAACATATATCATTTTGGCGCTGAGGTGCCTTAGTTCACTCGCCAGTGAGTGACACTCATCGAATATTAGACAATGTTACACCCATTACAAAATACCAATCGACCGTCGAACACGGCGCCAGTATGCCGTAATATTCATAATTCAAAAACTCACGAGTATTATGAATTTTTATTTGTCAGCCTTCTGCAGCCGGTTCTATGCGACCAGACACAACTAAGCGTCGGTGTTTTATGTCACGATATTGTGAGTTTACAAGTGACTACAGCGTGCAAAATGAGTACTCATCGTAAGGTGTTTCTTCGCAATATTCCACCCAAATGGTTCAGCGACTCAACGCTTCATAAAAAATACAAAACGAAACATAACTACTGACGCCTATTAAAGTAGCGACTAACGGATTTCACAGTTTGAACCAGACGAACAGTTAACTTCTGCTGATAAAGATTCATGCTGGTTATGGAGTAGGTGTTTTGCCAACAGATTGTTCTATCTTCCCCTTCCTTATACAGTAGAAGCATGGGGAACTCAATTCCCCGACTTGGAATCAATTAAATCACTGAACCTCTAGGACTCTTTGTACTTACCAGTACATGAAGGAACCAGCAACACATTGGTTTACGACAAAACGGATAAAATGTTTCATTCTTAAGGGCTTTCGTTTACCTTAACTGGATGACTTTCTTAGCTATAAAAATTGTTGCACTTGGTTTAAACTGTTCACCTGTACGGGATATGCATTCGTCATCAGGCAGTGACGTGAGGTTAGTATACCAACAAAGTTATAATTTAATCAAAACAAATAACAGATGGTTTGTTTTGGAAGCCGAGTGTGGTTTTTTCGTCAGAAGGATTTTTAAGATAGTCAATAGTATCCCAACTGGATGTCGTTTCCATGATATCGAATTTTAAGTGGGGTTTCAGTTCACATCCTTACTGTTATGCTCGGAGACACATTTTCACTTGTTGGAGTGGGAAAGCTCTACTATGAAATGTCAGACTAAAAGTGGTGTCCAGAAGTTTACTACTACTTCATTACTCATGCACAGTAACTGTTCACTCAAACTAACAATGATTCACTCCAGTTACTGTGATGCAAACTCATGCCTGGGCCCGGACGCAAAATCCACCTTTAAAAATACAACTTCCACTAATCTTCATCTCTCATATTATGAAGCGGATTTTGAATCATTAGGAAGCCAACGAAGCTGCAGCTGAAGCTGTCACACCCGGAGCACATCTCTCTGTAGATCCCAATTCGTTACTATTCCTTGCCTGAACTAATTTTAAGTTCATATTTTTGTGTTATTTTCAGGCAATTTCACTGATACCACAGGGTCCGACTCTGTGTGTTGTGACAGAATCGTTCGTTTGCTTAGCCCTACTGTGGTAATAGTGAGCTTGATTTCATTGTGAGCGGCACAGACTTCGGTCTGTCTAGCCTGTTTATTCTATTCATTAGCTCACATTTTCGTTGTTTGATCTCCTTCTACCATGTAAACGCCTGCAATGAAGATTTCTCTGCCATAAATCATACTTACAAAGGGATGAACTACAATCACAGTTCAGAAAGAGAACCTTATCAACTGCTTCCATTGCTGGCCTTACGGTTTGACAAGGTATCGTTATGCTGCAAAAATAACGACGGTAAGTCGGGACACCGTATCATAGATGTGACTCTTTCGAGATGGCCTACACTTAAGCGACAGATGACATCCTACCGCTAGGGACGATGGAGGACATAAAAGACAAGTTTACGTTGCATTCTCCTCCGTATTGCAACTCTGTCAAACGAACCACCGTTTGTGTTGTTCACATGACACGGAAGTGACCACTTCTGTCATCAGTGGATTTTCTTCACCTACATCGCCATTAATTTCCAAGTTAAAATGTTCATGGTAACACAGTGTTCACTGTAACATCAAGTATTCAGATCGCAACAACCTCTCATTAACCTCGAAACATATTTGTGGCTAGACGAAACAAAGTGGCTCAGATAATGTTTGGACAACAAAGTCTGATAGTACTTCCAAGAATATTTGTTCCATTGTAAGTGAGGCAATTGCCAAAATGCCTTCAGTACTCTTCGTTACGCCTCACGACGACTGATGAAACAAATAACTACAATTCATTCATGCGTGACCAAATTTGAAACTGTTGGTGTGCATGCTTTGACAAGGATGAGTTGTTTGCGGTTGTCCTTCATATGTGTGCTTTGAGTCTTTCCGCTAACCAGAGTTGTCGCGACTTTTGTTATGCTTCTCGTCATCACTCAGCGGCTTCGGCAGTAACTAAAACTCAGACATAATCAAAGCTGTTGTCAGCAGATCAGTTGGTTGATAAGAGTCTAAGGCGGGTGACAAATATCAGACTTCGTATCAGACGTCTGGCATTCATCACTTCATGCTTGAGAAGGATGTAATTAATGTAACCGATGAAATGGTAATGATTGGTGACAGACCCAAATTTCAACCAAGAGACGTTACATTTTTCCTTTTGAGCTGGGTCTGATACGGGTGCGATGAACACTGCGTGAGTCGACGTTACAAGAGTTTCTACAAGGAACAAATAACTTTGCTGTACATGCATATAACGCACTTCATTTACAAGTGCTGGGTGGCCACATCCAGTTTAGAAATGAAACAAATTTGGATGATTATCCTTAATTGGAAACTTCTAAGCTCAGTTCAAAATCCGGTCTCCGGAATAATTTGCTAAAAAACTACCGTTTAAAGTCTTGAGTTACAGATAATGCACGTGATCAACTTCGAAGCTTCAGTCGGATTGTGTTGTACCGGCGTCTTCATTTAATGAAACCAGGCAAAGTTTGTGCATATCTTTTGAAGAACAGTAAGCAACTTCGTCAGAGAGCCCAACTAACATAGCCGTTCAGGTCAAGTGAAACAACATCTTATCCTTAGGTGCAACTGGAGCAAGCCATAAGTTTAACTACCACCATATAATTCTTAACATGTTATGGTTGGTTTATTTTTAACTAAACTCAATCTATGTTCTTGACAGAGCATATCTACAAAACATTATCATTTAAGATAAGTTATATTCGCTTGTCTGAAGATAGCTTATATTGCCCGGCTGTCTCTGACGGTTCTTCTTAAGACGAACTGGGTGAACAGTTTAGCTAAAAGCGAAAGCTGAGATGAGGCAGCGGTAATGTTCAATGAATATCAGTGACAATCCTTCGAAACATGCTATCGATTAGGAAGTTTTTGGAGTAGACTCACGTTGACAAAATGAGTTTTGTGAATTGCTCATTTTATCTGCCTACATTCAATCATGTAGGAGAACGGCTGAGGCAACCAGGGGCAGTATCTTTTACGGTTAGTTATCCATGTCTATCAAAAAACATTGGTCAGTGAACAGAAATTTGGGGATTTGGATTATTTTATTTTGGTGAGTACCCCAGTTTGATCAAAGCTGTCGTATCCAGATAAAACCTTCGTTTGATCCACTTCGAAAGGAAGCAGTAGACTTGAGTTTCGTTAGTATTAGAACTCATCGGTAGTGCATAACCTCGTGGATAGAACTACTCTGTTTATGACCTTCGAGATGATCGGATAGTCTGAAAACTATTCGCACAATCAAGTGGATATGATCATCTGGTCATTCCTATTGTGAGGTTATTGACGTTGTGGTTAACGTACTAGTCTCAAAAGCACGAAGATCACAGAGCAAGTTTCTGTCCAAACGCAGGTATGCACTACTGAAGGGCTGTATCAAGAAGAAAATCGGGTCTACTGCCTATTTTTGAAATGAGTCAGCTAAAAGACTTATTTAAATGCAATCAAGTGTGAATGATGTTCAATTTGAAATTCGTCAGTTGACTTCAAGTTGAATGCTACGGAGAACTGGTCATAGCCTTCAAGCTCACATGAACTTTTCACTCAGTCCATTTCAAAAAGAAGCGCTAGACTCGAGTTTCACTCTTGTTAGAGCTCGTCAGCACTGCATATCCTTGCCACGGCCGATACTAGAATTCCGGCCGCGCTTTCATGAATTAACTGTTACTAACTGCGTCATTAACCCCACATTAGCCACGACTGGATCGGCATGTGAATGCTAAGTCACTTCCGATGGTGAGCAATCATTACGTCGCAGTATTCTCCCAGTAGTAGACAGTGACTGTCCTGTTACTTCTAGTCGGTAACCTCGCGATCAGAACTCCCGAGACAGGTCTAAATCTCTGATCCAATTTAATCTGCTAGGCGACATTTCAGACTGCTGATTTACTCTAAGGGGTTTGACTAAATTCAAGTTGAACATCGCATGTTTGAGTTGTCACTCGCGGGGTTATCGACTGCGGTTAATGGGACAGTTACGTCCTCTCCCTCAAGGTAATCAGATAATCTGAGCAGGAGTGAATGAGCGCTCACACACAATAATTTGGTCGTGCCCAATATGATGTCCATGACAAAGTTGGTAGCGTGGTTTCCTCAGGAAAGTACGCCTGGATTTCTAAAGTCCGACCGTGGCACCACTGACGAGTTCTAACAACAGCGAAACCCCACTGCAGTGCCTATTTTGTAAATGAGCTGCGTGAATAGGCTGTTGGAAAGTGAAGGTCGTGATTACTTGTGAGTGATGTTCAACTTAAACTTGATCAAATCCCCGAATGTCTTTCAGTAACTTGTCAGTTACCAATAACTGCACATTTAACCCATTCAGCAAAGTCCACCTTCAAATGATTAGCCGTTATCGACTATCCGATTTACTTTCGTCAACGATGGTCAACTACTTGACTAACTGAATCAGATTTTGTAAAAGCCTGTAGGTCAGAACTCTGTAATACAACCTTACAAAAACCAGTTTCATGACGTAAATCTCGTCGAAATATGTAAAAATAAACCCTCTGAGCAGTCACCTCCATCGAGAAAAAGTTTGCAACGATTGTACGAGCAGTCGATTTGCGAACGGTGTTGAAAAATTTGTCAGCTAACCCACACAATGACATATAGGGGACCGTCAATATCTTGGTTAGAAAACAACTTATGTTGCTCTCAAATTCACTTGCATACCAGTAAAAAAAATTAAATTAAAATTGTTTAAATTTGTTTATCTGAAGTGACATGGCAACAGTGCTGTGACTTAGCATGCACCGTTCACAGGGTGTATGTTCACAGGTTACAGTTAGTGAATATAACCGCCACCAGAATAAATGATCACCATAATTTTCTGCCGTCAACTGGAGCTCGTAACTCCACCGAATGACCATCCTGATGTTGGCAGTAGTGTAAAACAGACGAGCTCAAATCTGTCAGCTCAGGTGGTTGGCTGGCATCTTTAGTCCAGTACACTTGCGACCGTACTGCGTGAATTATACGGACCACAACTTTTGAATTAAGTGACTTTTGTTTCTGTGGAACAGCAGAGTTTTCTTTCACAGAAGAGTAGTAGAAGAGCGATAAGTGACTTTGTAGAGCTAAGCACACTAACTGCAAGCCTCATTAAGTTAGCAACGAGTCAACGCAACGCTGAGAAGTTAATAATGACCAAGTGGGGATGGGTGAGGGATGGATGTGAGCCATCTGAGTTCACAGTATCGCTGAAACAGCCGAGATTAGTAACAAAGCATACGGTTCCATGATATGCTAGCCTTCAGTTCAACCGGCGCCGTGATCCTCTGATTGAATTATTTGGTGCTGTTTGACTGAGAAGTGGTAAATAACCCAAACTGCCTGTAACGCGTAAACTTAATAAATGCTGATGACAGTAGCCGATACGATTGCAATACCTAACTTTTTTTGTGACTGCAGTTAATATTTCCGCTGGATGACATTCTTAAGTCCATTTTAGAAGGGAATGTTACTGGTATATCAACGTACGTAACCACACAACAGCAGTAGATGAGAGATTTCGTAAACAGCGCTTGGTTGCCGATGTTTGTTATATATTACTAATTCCAAAGATTAATCTGAAAGTAAGGCCGCTTCATAATGTTGCAAACTTCCATTTCACCGCTTATCGATAGCATAACCTTTAAACAAGGTTGAACTGAGTACAAGTTGCATTTTGACGTCAAGGATGATAATGTCCTAAACGGATGTGGCGATCATGTTATTTATAATCAAACAGATTGGTCAGCTAGTTCCTTATAAAGCACTGACATAAAAATTGACCGCGTTCCTTTGGACATGTTTTTTTCGTAGATACTCTAAGGAAGCGAACAAACTGCTGACTAGACGAGAGTAGAGTAAAACGGTAGAATCTGTACGCTAATTCGTCTAGGTTTTATAGCGAAATATATTCCCGTCCACTGATTCTTCACGGTGTCGGGGCATGATTTCATCAAGAAAATGTAAGTAGGCAGTCCAATCCATTTTGAAAAATGAGATGTGTTTGATTGGAGGCCTCAAAAATAAGGTTTAACTTTGTATCCAACCGTTGAGTGAAGAAATATCCCTAAAATGTCGGCGGTAAGTACTTTTTGATTGCAGGAAAGTGGCCGTTCACCTTCAGAACTCTCCCACAAAAACATAATGTATGCTTAAGTTCAAAACAAACCCATTTCCAGATCCACGTCTTGACGATTAAATCCAGTTGAAATGGGGCTGTCAGTTAAACCTACAGGGAATATTATTCACTCTGGATGTTTATTTTAATGTTCGATCTCCATGTGCCATCGTTCAGGGCAGTCACAGAGAACCTCAGTGGGGCGTAGTGATGGGAGGTTGGTTGATATTGAACAGATGTCATGTGAACACAAAGGCTGGTTTATAATTTTTGAAAGTCGCACGTTATCTGCTATAACCTAAGTTGCAAGTTTCAATGAACAATGCATTCTGGAATTTTGGAAAAGGTGTCAACTGAGTAAAGTGAACAGAAAGTGAGATGCAATGAGATTTTATTACTATTGTGAAACGGAACTCATTTTCGACCATCTAGTACGCACTGGCACAAGTGTCAACGAACTAGTTTGACACTAACATATTCCGAATTTTGCCACATCAACACAGATTTTGACTTATTGTCAGTAAACGGTTCAGTTGATGCAGTCGAAGTTCCACTGTCAACTTGCCAACTAAAAATGTGAGATATCATTGTAAAATTACGCAGAGTCTATTGCAATCTTGATTATTTACATAGATTTTTTTCTGGCAGCTTTCAAATGCTTAACGCGATCCAGTTGACGCCAACCGAGGGAACTTTCCTCAGTTATTAGACATGAGAATGATAACCTAATTGGAATATGTCACAATAGTGAAACGGACAAAACACACAGTGTGCTCGTCCTGGTTTGAATTGACCAAATGTGATTAAACTGAGAGAAGTTCCGACCTTCTGTTGAATCAATCACCAGTCCTGTGAAGAACAAAGTCGAGTGGAAGATTGTTATTATTGAATGACTTAATCACAGTCCAATTTGATTGGACAAACACAGCCCGAGTCGGAATAGCGTATTATGCTAAAACCCTTCACATACGAAAAGTATCTCAGACTATTGAGCAGTGAACAAGTTGAACATGTGTTTTAATGTTATGTTGTTTCATTTTCTATTATATTTGACTGCTTTACCGCCTGGTAAGATCTTTGTGACGGACGTAGTTGGCGTGATGTTCACTAGGAGAGTACACGGACATTGTGTATATCAGCCAGTATGTTACCTGATTCAACAGTAAACAGGAGTTAAACAGAATCATTTTTGTGATTGTCTTATCTTTGTGAAAGTTTGCCAAATTAAGCCGAACAAACAACTATGTTTTTTTTATTTGTACCTCTATTGTTTTCTTGAAAAGAGCGTAGCATACTAGCAAATGGCTGATGTAGATTGAGCCATTACTACTAATTGGATAAATGGCGCATCAGTTGACCTTTCAAGGCACTGTGAGTGCTTGGTAAGCATAAATATCCATTTGCGGAATGCGCGCAAATCGTTCAAAGCTAAAGCTCGTTTGCTTCGCTTACACTGTAAAACATTCATGAAAAAATGGCGAGTACCAATTATTGCAAACTAACGAAGTCTTTCTGGAGGCGTCTATCTTAAGACTTATCAGTCTGTAGACTGAACAGAATAATTGACTGCGAATGTACCTGTCAATCGTAGGTTATTTCGTTACCTATCAGAAAATGGACAACTATCTGGCATAACTTAATTGAAGCTGTGCTGATACATTTGCATGAATACAAAAATACTTATTCATGCTTGTAAACATATTTTAACATACTGTGATTACCAGACTGCCTGAAGCCTAGGCTAACCGTCTTAAATTTGTGTGTTAATTGTACGTCTGAGTTTATTCAATGACATTTCAAACATTTCAGGTTCCTCTAGGGTGGCCGAAATACACTGCTGCATCCGTCTGCACTCCACGCATACACATACGGTTGCCAGCATAACATTCAAATGGGTTCGTTACAATGACCGCTGCCTCAGCTCTACTGTATTATATGGTTTCCTTCAGTTGAATGGAAGACCTTGTACCAGGACATGCCTAACATATGACCTGAACATACGAATAACGTATGTGCAATTTATAACTCTGTTAACTAGAGAAGTTGAAAATTCAAATCTGAGTGCATCTTCGACTGTGGATATTTTGCGGTCGAATTCCTGAAGAAAGATGAAACATCTGATGTAACAATCGAAGGATGACAACGATGAGGCTAAGGTAAGTGACCTGAGCTCGAAACACCGCTTTTGATACGATGGTTAGTTTTCAACAGTTTATGATTTATTAATCTTAGGGTGGCGGTATACCTATTAAGCTCATATTTCAATAAAACCCAGCTCACACTAATGTGACTGAGAAAACATTCAACTCGTTTTTTCATGGGTTGCTTGAATTTACAATTACATGAGTAGACGCGCAAGTGGCTTGATTCTATGCTGGCTTAAATCCTTATCGTTAGTTGTCAGGTGCCTAACTATTGCTTCTTCACGATGATTCACATTTATCCTTCATGGTAAGTATGGATTTTGAAGACATAGTTGAACGGATTTGTTATCAACGGGCAAAAGTTGCTTCCGATACTTCGGCAACACTAAGTATATTTGTTTGTCATCTTATTTCATATTCATCATTATGTCAGTCAGTCAATTTCCGACAAAAACCTGTAAATCATTTACTTTCAAAACATCACGTGACCATTCTGTGTGACAGCCATTTTTTGTAGGATGAGAAAACTGTTTGTGCTTCACATCACACAATTCTATCTCCACTTTCTTCCCAGAGGTACGGTTTTGTCATCAAATACGCCGTCCCAAATTATTTGTGCTGTTCTCGTTTAATTTCCATTGTCAAGCTTGTAAGATTACTCATACACTTCCAATGGATGTATTGCATCACAATCTTTGTAAGTTGTATCGTGGTTATTATGTTGCTCGGGACACGTGTACTGGGCGGATCCTACTTCCTTCCTTCTGTTAAAGCCGGAACATTTTTATTTCTACAACACATCAGAACCAGATTTCTGTAGAACCCTTGTACCTCAAAGTAGGTACCGTACAATTTTTGGTTAACGACTGTTCACTTACAATTTTGTGTCATAATATATTTTACCATTTTCATATACAATTGTGCCTCTATCGTTGTTCAGTCATGCAGTTTGGTTATTCTTCCAAGTGGTGCTTGGTATCACCATTTGAGTGCGGGTTCTTGTGAACACAGAAAATAAGCGTGGAGATTCTCAGTCTACTGAAGCTGAACCGGGCTTCATTACAATGAAGGGGTGTGACTATTAGTTACCGGAATGTGCAAATCGTCATCCAGCTCAAGGATAAAAAACAGCTATACACGTGGCTCACCAAAAATTTAACTGAATGATTGAAGGCTTACAGTAAGATAGTTTACATCACAGCCAAACCTGATCACAAGATCATCAGATTGTAATGTCGCACTATTAAGAAACTATCAGAAATCTCTCTCTGTCAGGATTCGAACATAGACTCTAGTGCGTAAGGGGCAAGATTATTAGTCAGTTAACTGCTGACCTTACTATAAATCTCAACAAATGTTTATTCACTCCTGTTTGATTACTGCTAAACCCACCATCATTTATGAATGGTGTAGTATTGCTACTATTAATCATACATATTGCCGTACATTTATGATGAAACCATCTGGGTGCGATGAAAATTCATTCATAATATTTGATTGTTATACAAAACCCTTCTTATAAAAGTAATTTATGCGTATTATTCTCGAGAATGAACAAGACACGATTGTTTGTGAAAAATTTCCCCCTATTCATGTAGAGTAGGCTGAGTAAACACTAGAAATGCACACATTAACGCCCTCTTAAGTAGGCACGCACCAAATGAAAACAGGAATATGTAAACATCAGAATGAATTTATTGCTCTCTTGGTATGCTACCTGGTTCTGTGTGTTAGAACTCGTAACCATGACCCCGTTTCAAGCATTCCGTTCAACCACATAGCGTGAGTATGCTTATAAACGATTAGAGGTGCAGCGGATGTGATTTATACAGTTGTTGTGGATGTTTTATCCACCGAGTACTTCACGCAATTTCGGCTTGTATGTATGGTTTATGTATTTATGTTTTAATCTAATCAGATATAAGCAACATGTTCGCACTTAGTGGTAAACAGCTCGGGTTATTAATTATCAAGGCGTAATACTCAACATTCTCAAGCGTAGTGGCCAATCGTGGCATCAACATCCATTGTGTCGTTTTGTTCTTTTTGAAAACCTCAGTAGAACAGCTGGATCTGTTGTTGGCGAGTAATATTTTGTTATTACTAAACATCTTTGAAACTTTTATTCCTTATATTGCAAGTAATTTTTTCAAATGAGAAACATACACTTATACAAGTGAATGAGTACGTACACATTTTGCATATGTAAAGAGAATGTTATTGGTTGGACAAGACAAGAAACAACGAAGAAGAACGATTCAAGCTTTCAACTCAGTCCACCCAAATCTCTCGGTCACAATTGAGTATGAGCGTGAGAACAGCTTGCTTTTCTTTGATGTTCTGATTAAAGCCGTTCAGACAGAGCTACTGAACATTCGGTGTACCTTAGGTCAACACAGACAGTACAGTACGTAAACTTCATGAGTTTTGCTCTTTGCATACGTGGTTGGCGGCATCCGAAACGGATTAGCCCGTCACAGTGACCGAAG